>JACXGM010004328.1:14009-38619 GCA_016801145.1 Umbra pygmaea | reverse complement strand
GATGATCAACAAGGCGTAAATACGAATGAGATGAATCTTATCGCCTGCTATTAAAGTTCCAAGATGTCTTAAGTTTTGACATGCATTGATGTTCAAGTTTAAGTTGCCTGCTAGATTAAAGCTGGTTACATATGATGATTGTGAGAGGTTTCGCGACACTACTGAGAATTGTGATGTTATGTTTCTCTTGGCTATCTGAGTAACCATAAACTCTGCGAATGTACTTGTACAAACAGTTTTCCTGTGTTAACTGACATGTAATCTGTATAATGCTTTATTCCAGCATGGCCAGGCTTCCTAGAGTTGCACAAAGGGGCCGACGGTGATGCAAGAAGTCTGTACCCCAACTACCGCTACTCCTGTAAGAGTTACACTAGTACATTTAGGAGTGTTAAGTCGATGCATTGATGATGAACTTGTAGACTAGAGTCTCTGAAAAGAACCTGAAGTTAACTTCACGTAACTGAATTTGCATATTGGTTTAAATACAATCTGTTAATGATCCATGAGTTCTATTGTAAAACATCTCGTTGTTTTTCCAGGGTTGATATGGAGAATTGATACTATTGCAAAGCACCAAACCTTTCCCTCTGATAGTTCTTGGTAAGTCTTTCACTTGTCTTAAGGATCTAAACAGTTGTAAAAGCCATGTCCTAAATCTAGAGTTATTTGCTTGTCAGTGATGTTTACACTTGTAATTTATATGAGTTTAACGACCATGAGAATACTTTACATGCACTACCATCTGAGACTTAAAAGCAACATTGTTTATTACATTTTAAAGCAATATTAGTGGTTTCTGATGACGTGACAGTTTGTTATCATTCCAGGTTCTGCTGCTTGATTCCAGAAGCCTTGTCTTGGTGGTCTTGACATTGGCGTTGAACTGCTGGTGAGTTAACTGAAATTTAAATCAGTTCTTTGACCTGACTAGATGTCAGGTTAACCTTAGTATGTTTCCTTGGCAATCTAAATCCATAGTTTGCTACAACATAATAAGACAGCCCATTGAGTTAGCCGTGTCATTGATGATTGCGATTTCGGTTCCTGAGTTAAACTGATGCTTCTCGCAGCGCACTGAGACACGACTATGAGATATTAATTGTGCTTGAAGTGAGCTTGTTATATTGCGAACAATTAAAATGTTTGTTTTGGATTGTTACAGAATTATCACAGATGGCATCGATGTGGTTTTGAAAACGTAATTCCTTGGCGAGTCATTTCTGGAAGGACCGTTAAACCCGTAAGGCAAATGGTATATTTCTATGTTCATAGGGCATCACATGCAATAGAGGTTAATAGAATGCCACCTAAACAGAAGCGTTAGCAACGCATGGAGAGTTCTTTATTCTCCCGATTTGGTTCTATTAGCCTGTACTGCAGCAATCTGTTCAATGACCTTGTTTCCTGTATGCATGAAGTCTGCTTATATGGTAACTGAATGTCTTGTATGTTACTGTTTTGCTTCAATTAGTTGTGATTGTATGCATGTAATATTTTTAGTTTCACCGGAATATTGAAGTATTAGAATTTCTGACATTTCTTAGGCAAGTGTCATGATGTGGTTTTGATGCATCTTCACAGCACATGGAGATCTGTTTGGCAGAAACTACTGGCGTGGTCTCGTTATCACAATGTGTTATCACTGATCACTCACTTCAATGGTGCTTATTCTGTCTTGCGTTAACCTGTTAAAGAGCAGTGTCCCGCTGCCGGAACACGTTACTGCCTGCGGTACTTGATTACAATTTCCCGCATGATATGTTTACTGTACATAGCAGTGTCTTTTGTACAGAAAGCATAGATTTTAAAATGAAGTTAACATATCGATTTACAGTAGCTATGACTAAAATAGGAAACTTTCTCTTGGAACAAAAGTTGTGAACATCTACCTACTATTCTAGCTTATTACTAACCATGTGGAGCTTTGACTTTCTGCCCCTGATGGATCAGTTTCATTGTAGCTAGAAAGGTACCCTGGCTTAACAAATGGCCATGCACACAGTCCTTGTAACACTAGAGCCCTTGTACTCAACTTAGGATCTCAAGTCAGACCACTTCACTTTTTTCATTGCAACCCTCTAATCTGAGACTTATTTAGTATATATTTCAATTGTTGAGGGAGAACCATGCTCCACACCCCGTAGGGTTAGATTTGAAGACCCCTGGCCTAGAGGATGTTCCTCCCAAAATAGTATTTGCCATCTGAGCAAAAAGGCCCATTTCTTTTACCTTTATTTTACCAGGTAAGTTGACTAAGAACAATTTCTTATTTACAGCAACAACCTGGGAGCAATTAGGGTGAAGTGTCTTGCCCAAGGACACAACATTTGGCTCAGTCGGGATTTGACCTGGCAACCTTCTGACTACAAGTCTGACTCCCTACCCACTGAGCCATCTGCGCCCCCACAATTTTTTAAGCTCATAATAAGCCATAGTTAATAGGTTGCTTCTGGATGTTAAATCCCTGAGTAAATGCATTTTATTTGTTTAGACTGACATCTCAATAGAACTTGGTTTACTCTACTGAACGTGATTTAGCCCATGTAGCTATATTTCCATACTTGTATTTGTCTCCCCAGGCTTTCATGTTTGATGGGAAAGTTCATTGCAAAGGTGTTGGTGTTAATATTCTAAGCTTTGTCACTAAATGCACTTATTTTCCTAATGTGGTTCATTACTGAGGTCAGATGGGTTGGCCTTATGGATGTGCAGTGTAATTATACAGTCTACCCAGCCAGAGTTATTTTGGTGTGAAATGAATTTCCTGGATTAGGGTCTGACTAAAAGCATGGTGTTTCAGTGCATTAAATGTTGTGAAATGGGTAATATGAGTCTTAATCTGATTTCATCACATTCAGTGCAGTGTGAGTTATCTACTTTTTACTGAGTTTTAGGAGGATTGAACTGTTAGTGAAATTACTGTTGTGCACTGGACAATTTTGTTATTGATTCATGAATGATTTAGTGGAACATCTCATTCTTCCAGGCTGTATGTGAATGAAGGCTTGATACTGAAGCGAAGCACCAAACCTTTCCTGTCTGAGCTGAAACTTGGTAAGAATGTTTGTCTTGAGTTCATGTCCTAATATGTAGCTAAATGCTAATCAGACACTGTTGGTGAGTTGAATATCAAATTGAAATGCTACAATATCTTTTCAGGACTTTATCCTGGTTGATGGGGAGCTGTTGATGCCAATTGTGTTCTGTAGTGTTGATTAACATTCAGTTGATGTAAACGTTTATGCAGTCAATGACCACTATAAAAAATTAGAATGCATTGGTGTCATTTGAGAAGTGCATGTTTGGTGGGTAGTATTGTATACACTCAACCAGATTTAAAGGAATGCTTACTTTGCTCTGTTCGTGTCCTTAAGATACTGAAGGTTGTAAAATGTAAAAGCACAGCTTGGACAACTGAATGCATTAAACTCCGTTTTTAGGGGAACAAATCTCAAAGCCTAATAAAGTGTCGTACATCCCCATTTCTGGACTAAAGTGTGTGTGTGTGAATTTATACTTTGTCAATGTGCTGACATGCTAAATCAAATGGCTTTTCATAAGCTGGGACCCAGAGATGCAGTCAGACCACTAATTGTATCTTGACCTAGCAGAGCTCTACAGTCAGTTTTAGTAGTCATAGAAAAATGAAGTCGTACTTTATACAATGAAATATGTAATTTTGTTGGTGGACATTTCAGAAATCAATGAATATATTTAACTACTGTTTCAAAACATTGAGGCTCATGCAGAACTTGTACAAACCTCTGAGTAATGTTTATCTGAAGGGGATCAGACAGTGGAGAATGTCTACATCTTAGACTGCGATTTGTTTCAAACATCCCATTTTGGCTTTGATATTAAACTGTTAATATGCATAAAATAAATGCCCATATTTCAGTTGACATTCTAAGGTTAAATTTAGTTGGCGCACAATGATGAACAAGCACCACTTTTACACTTTCAATGTAGTCAAACACCTGGTATGTGCGGTTTACTTCGGGGAATTATTCTGGATTTCATTAAACGATTATGCTGCTCTTTAAAGTTTGTTAAAATGCTGGATTAAAAAGGAGCCTTTTTAAACCTGCACTGTCATTGGTAAAGATGTAAATGTCCTATTGCCACACAATTGATTAGTGTTTTTATGTTGTATATGTTTACTGAACATTAATATATGAACAATAATTTCCGAATATCCACATTTATTCCATAATATGCGATATTTGGTTACTGTGTAATGTTTGTATCCGTGGTTGAAAACAAATACAATCTGCTAGTTAACGTCTACTAGTCCTAAAATTTCGTATCTGTATTTTTGTTTTCCGAGAAGTGAAAAGGACAGCTACGAACTGACCGTGCAGGTGGAGTCGACGCACGCTGGAATAAAGATTGGGCCAGGTGTTCCACGCCCCGGAAGTAAGCCAGCTGCTTCCGGTTCCAGGGATGCTAGCTAGCTACACACTTAGCGTCACCGCATTGTATGCAACCACAATCCGTGGTTGATCGTTTGTTTAGTTTTAAATGGATCGCTAGCTATGTAGCTATTACTGCATGCATTGTTTTATGCTATGCTAGTGAGATAATTGTTTAAATAAACATCTGGGTTTCATTTGACACGAAATCAAGCCCATATAGCAAAGAAGTTCTCCACGGATTACATCACCTGAAGTAGCCGAAATTAATCTCAGAAGGGACGAGGTGAGTCTTGCATTCTAATGAAGAAAAGACTTCACGCAACTGACAGTGAACGATATTTGATTCAATTTAACAAACCGTTGTCATACGTTAGCAATTAGCTATTAAATTTCAACTTTTAAGATGTGGTTTGGCTTTAGTGTATATGTGGCAAGATTTGGATAAATTGGTTAAATTCGACCAGGTTAACCAATGACTAAAGATCACGATATGTAACTAGGTTATAAGTGGTTGTTTTCACATTTCCCAACTGATTTATATTGCAATGTTTTCCCTCCAAAAGATACGAACTGCAAAAGAGACTCCACGACCAGAAGATCTCAAAACAGCACGTTGGAGATTGGTCCCCCACACATTCTTTTACTAAACACGTAGTTGACAAGAAAGTCATCACCCTGTGAAGTTAGTTGGTCATGTACTTAAGGATGTACCTAAAAATATTGTAGCTGAATAGTCAAGAACATAGCTGTGTATAGAGTTTCATGTGTACCGTAGAGTAGATCTGTAGTCTGTCAAATGAGCTTTTTGTATTATAGCTAAGGTTTGGAGTGGTGTATTTTTTTTCTTAGATCATTTTTTAGAGAGTATTTAAAGGGAATATCAAGTTGAGGGAAACATGTAGCTATTACCTTCTCACATTGGAATTTTAAGTTGGGCGTTGGGATTGGACTTTACTTACAGGTGTGAATTCAAATAACAAGAAGGAGTCCTGGTGACTCATCTGTTGTACTGTATCTAGAATATATTAAAATTTGTTTTAGCTCCAGACAATTGGGGGAGCTAAATTCAGGGAGCCACCATGACATCTCTAGTAGGACGGGTTTGGGGGTGGGTGCGTCCGGCTATCTCCTACCACCCCTGGGGCAGCAATCCTGCACTGAGTAAAACCACAGGTGAAAAACCAGTGAAGGATGAGGAGCAGTCAAAAGGTGGCTGGGGCATGGGTAGGTTAACAAGCTGGGTTTGGGGATCCGGGCAGAAACTGCAGGCAAGTGACCAGACCACATCAATTGACCAGTTTTGGGAGGCAAGTGAGGAGAAAATACAGTCTTTGGAAATTAAAGGAATGTGCGCTGGTAGGAGTGAGGCTGAGGGGAAACCAGAACATGACAGGTCCAGATGGTGGAGTAAGGTTTTGCCGTACTCACACTTCCTCTGGCCAAGAGCTACTGAGACTGGTGAACTCAGGCACAGGCAGTGTGTCGACAGTGGCTGGAACCCCGATAACAACGCTGACGGTTCCGACTATGGAACCCCTCCCCCATCTCCTGTACCCACCTCCTCGTCTGCATTTCGTTTTTTTGAGCATGCCTGGAATGGGAAAATAGTTCCAGAACACTATGAGATTTGCTTCAACTTCCTCCGCCACCTGTTTGACCTGTTTGTGGTGAGCTTTTTATGGACCGTCTCCCCACCTACCAAGTTGGTCCTGGAGGGGTTGGGGGTCCAGGGTGGGCTGAAGCTGTGGTTCCATGGAATGGCCATGTTCTTCGTCTCTACCGCTGGAATGGCGGGACTGCTGTGGCTGGTCCAGGAGTATCTGCCTCAGTTTGCTCTGGTGTATGGCATTGTGCAAGCTCTGGTGATCTCCGTCAGCATCCGGCAGAGTGTGATCTTCGGAGAGGGGGATGAGGAGAATGAGGAAGATAAAGTGGAAAAGGAAGTGGAGGATGTGGAAAAGGAAGTGGCGGATGAGGGTGTGAGAGAGGATGAGGAAATACCAGAGATGTACCTGACTACAAAAGAGTTCATCGGTGGAAACATAATCCATGAATGAATGTTCTGGTAAGTTCTCGCTGTATTGCTCCGTGCCATCCATTATGCTCTTGGTGTGATTTGCTGAGGTTTTTCCAGATGTAATTCATGACTTGACATTGCATGGATGTAAGCCTTGTTCACTAGTACTTTGCATGGATGTAAGCCTTGTTCACTAGTACTTTGCATGGATGTAAGCCTTGTTCACTAGTACTTTGCATGGATGTAAGCCTTGTTCACCAGTACTTGTATTCCGTATTTTGCAAGGGTGTGCAAAAGGAACTTGGTAGTAGTCTAACCAAGTTATTTTAATGCAGTTGTCATGGTTATTCAAGAGCACAGAGCAACTATGGAAATTGAAGTTTGCTGTGTTTTACGTTCCACCACTAGCTACTCTGCTTGCAGCATTTTGAAAGAATTGAGCCAGAGATAAAGTGCTGTGACATTCTCAAAGTGGTGTGAAAACAGCTTGAACTAATTACATTTACACTTCTGCCCTTTAAGATTTGTGTCAATATGTTCACTCTCTTATCCAGAGCAACCTACCTACTGGTGCCAACCACACCCTTGTTTTGATGTAATGCCATTGTAGTCTTGAAATTCTGGTTTGTTTCACCTCTGAAAACTGCAGGCTGTATATACATACAGTGGGGAGGACAAGAATTTGATACACTGCTGATTTTGCAGGTTTTCCTGCTTACAAAGCATGTAGAGGTCTGTAATTTTTATCATAGGTACACTTCAACTGTGAGAGACGGAATCCAAAACATAAGTCCAGAAAGTCTCACAGTATGATTTTTAAATAATGAATAGCTTTTTATTGCATGACAAGTATTTGATACATCAGAAAAGCAGAACTCAATATTTGGTACAGAAACCTTTGTTTGCAATTACAGAGATCATATGTTTCCTGTAGTTCTTGACCAGGTTTGCACATACTGCAGCAGGGATTTTGGCCCACTCCTCCGTACAGACCTTCTCCAGATACTACAGGTTTTGGGGTTGTCGCTGGTCAATACAGATTTTCAGCTCCCTCCAAAGATTTTCTATTGGGTTCACATCTGGAGCCTGGCTAGGCCACTCCAGGACCTTGAGATGCTTCTTATGGAGTCATTCCTTAGTTGCCCTGGCTGTGTGTTTCGGGTCATTGTTATGCTGGAAGACCCAGCCACGACACATCTTCAATGCTCTTACTGAGGGAGGAGGTTGTTGGCCAAGATCTCGCGATACATGTCCCCATCCATCCTCCCCTCAATACGGTGCTGTCGTCCTGTCCCCTTTGCAGAAAAGCATCCCCAAAGAATGATGTTTCCACCTCCATGCTTCATGGTTGGGATGGTGTTCTTGGGGTTGTACTCATCCTTCTTCTTCCTCCAAACATGGCGAGTGGAGTTTAGAACATAAAGCTCTACTTTTGTCTCATCCGACCACATGACCTTCTCCCATTTCTCCTCTGGATCATCCAGATGGTCATTGGCAAACTTCAGACTGGCCTGGACATGTGCTGGCTTGAGCAGGGGGACCTTGCGTGTGCTGCAGGATTTAAATTCATGACAGCGTAGTGTGTTACTATTGGTTTTCATTGAGACTGTGTTCCCAGCTCTCTTTAGGTCATTGACCAGGTCCTGCCGTGTAGTTCTGGGCTGATCCCTCACCTTCCTCATGATCATTGATTGCCCACGAGGTGAGATCTTGCATGTATCCCCAGACCGAGGGAGATTGACCGTCATCTTGAACTTCTTCCATTTTCTAATAATTGCACCAACAGTTGTTGCCTTGTGCAGGTCTACAATGTTATAATAATTATAATAATTAGTTCAGCTTATATAGCGCTTTTCAAGAACCCAAAGCGCTTTACACAGTGAGGGGGAAAGCCCACCTCATCCACCACCAATGTGTAGCACCCACCTGGGTGATGCGCGGCAGCCATTTTGCGCCAGAACGCTCACCACACATCAGCTATCAGGTGGAGAGTTGAGTAGTTATATATGCCAATTTGGAAGGTGGGGGATTATTAGGTGGCCGTGATTGAGGTGAGACCTGGTTGGGAATTTGGCCATGACACCGGGGTTAACACCCCTACTCTTACGATAAGTGCCATGGGATTTTAAATGACCACAGAGAGTCAGGGCACCCATTTAACGTCCCATTCGAAAGACGGCACCCTAAGCAGGGCAGATGTCCCCGTCACTGCCCTGGGGCATTTGGATTGATCTTAAGACCAGAAGGAAGAGTGCCCCCTACTGGCCCCCCAACACCACTTCCAGCAGCACTGGTCTCCCATCCAGGGAATATCCAGGCCCAACCCTGCTTAGCTTTAGAAGCAAACCAGCAGGGCAATACAGGGCTCTATGCTGCTGGCAATGTTATCCCTGATGTCCTTACACAGCTCTCTGGTCTTGGCCATTGTGGAGAGGTTGGAGTCTGTTTGATTGAGTGTGTGGACAGGTGTCTTTTATACAGGTAACGAGTTCAAACAGGTGTAGTTAATACAGGTAATGAGTGGAGAACAGATGCTAATTATAACTGCTTTCACGTCCATATTGTGCTACATTTCTGCTAATGTACAAATATGTGTATCAAAATAATATGGTTCCTCTTATTCACCAAAATTCAGTGCATCTTTTTAAAGAATTTGGCAGTGGGATTGTTTTTCTCCATAGCCTGATATCCTGAGTGGTCATTGATTTCATAGGCCAGTGGATCTTAAACTTATCAATTGGGACAGAGCAATGTTTCACAATTTATTTCACTTTTTTTCTATGCAGTTTTTTTTCCTCCCCATTTTGTTTCAGGAAGTTTACTCAACAAGAACAATACAGGTCCTGCCAGTTTGGTGTAGCAGTCTAAGCTTCTGACTCTGAAACACGTGTGCCCCCTGGCGAGGGGGGTTTGGCCCCCTGCTCTTCCTAACCTCTGCTTGAACCTGTTTTGTCAATAAAAATACAAACAAAAGCAATATTTAAAAGAACAAAACTGTGTGAATCTGTTTGATGTAAATTTGTGTGAATTACAAAGCAGATCACCTTCCAATGTACTTATGTCATGGTAAAAGAAACAAAACCATTTTCTGATTATTTTCTTTTTTTTCACAGGCAGCCCACTAACATGGAGCCAGGGATGGATGTTTCAAGAGCCCACGAATACAAAGGGTCTCACAAATGGAGCCGACTCGTTTTGGAAGCTGGAGGACTTTAGACGTATTTCACCTTGCTCCTGTGGTAGTTAGTGGCACACAAGGCAAAGCACCTTCTCTGTTGCCTCAGTCATGAAGACCCAGTGATAATACTTTTTGTGCATTTCCACAGACATGCTGAGGCAAACACATTCACTCCAAACCAGTGTCTACCCGTATCCACAGTGTGTGCAATACTTAAGATCTATCCTTGCCATCTGATGTCCTGTACTGCAAACTAATCCTAGGTCAGCACTCTGAGATGCTTTTTGGATGCAGGCCCTGGTCATGAAAACACAGAGATTACGTTCCCCCATATTTAGCATACTTCTAATGTTCTGCGTTTTTTTTACCGAATCAAGTTTTATTCTTAGTACTCTTCCTTGACACGGTGAAACTTAGTTGGGCAAACTTAAGAGGAAATGTTTTGTGAACTTTTCAACAGAACCACCAGCAATATTTCAGTTAATTATAAGCAAACTTTGTTTAATTACTTTACCTTTTCAGTGGATTATAATTATACATATGTAGTTTAAATTCACCTTTGTTTTACTGTATTCTACGTTTTTAATGATACTCAGATTAAAATCTTTGCAAGCACACTAAAAAGTCAACATATATTAATATATCCTGTATTTTCACATGTAGCCTACAACCTTATAGATCTGATATTCTCCAAATTGGCAAGATAAATTGGTTATAAAATAGTGGATGTAAAATTGTTCATGAGCAAAGTAAAGCTCAGGAACATTGAATAATCTTTCCTTAAGTTAGATTTCTCTGTCCACATGGACTTCTCTTACACTGCCCCAGGGTTAAGATCGCTTTTGAAGCACACTTAATAGTTTTTACGATGGCCTTTTACAGGTATTTTTGTATTGTAGCAAATCCGAGCGCTAATGTTCCTGTGAGGCAGAAAGTTAGATCATATGCTGATTGCTTACTAATAACGGGACCTTTAAAGAGATACCATATCTATAATTCCTCTTTGCCTTTTGTGTTCTTGTATGTTTGACATCAAATTTTTATTTGTTATTCCAGATGTTTATTATGAATGAATTATGCTCTTTTGCATTAATGGAAATGTGCAAGTGCTGGATCACTGTCCAAACAACACTCGAAACTGTTTTTCAAACAGTAAGTTTGAACGCCTTACGTTCAATAGCCAAATATTAACTGCAGGTAGAAAATACATTGAAAAGAGCTGAGATTTCTAACTCCTTTGAGTTCTACATATCTATTGTTCCAGAATGTGGTCATTCTAAACACACCCCATGTCATGTGTTTGTATACTGAAATACCTACACTGGGTAAATAAAGCTGTGGTCTTTTCTACATTGTACTCCTGAATGTGTGTGCAATAATTTCCCTTCCAATAGCCAATAACCTCATGCTGTGTTAAACCAGCAGCTTCCAGTTAGAAACAATATCCCATATCACCCACAAAATGCACTACATTTGTTCAGAGTTCCTGTAGTGCTATTAATAGGGTGTCATTTGGGATGCATTCAAGGCCAAAGGTTAGGAGTGGGAAGCTGTCTGACACTTTCAAATTGGGAGGACTAGAAAACAGTACTGATAGCAGGCTCTGAATGTGACATGTTAATTAGACTTATTTTTACTGTCTCCATGGCTACCAACCACTAATTCCATCTTCCTGTGCGCTGACCTACTTGTGATCAGTGCAAGTACAGTGAAATAAAGAAAGGTCCGGTAAACAAACCTGAGCTTAGTGTTGCTGTTGACTGGGTTTAAAGCCTGATTAGTCCTGGGTTTATTCAATAATGTCCAATTTTGCAAAAAGAAAAATCTTGATTGGTTAAGTTTTTTTGATTCCTAGTAAATACACCCCAGGAATGTACTTTAAGTGTTAGGTCTTTAAAAGAAATAGTAATGAACTGTTGTGCACATCTCTGTATACTTGCATAATGTAAATGTGTAACAAATATAAAAATAATGTTCACATTTCCATGTAACAATTTTTCTCTCCTTATAGCAAACCGGCACTCAGAAACACGCCGGACAAATAGATTTCATCACAGTTCAAACCTTGTTTTTATTCACATTAAATCTGCTGTCATATGATTTATTTATGTACAGTTAGGTGCCTAACCAAATACAGAATTAGTATTTGGTATAGAAAATTATGTTGAGTTTTGTGTAATCCCTTTATAAATACAAAGACAGAAGCATGGAAGATGAGGCCCTGATAGTGACAAGGGGTTAGTTGATACATTAATGACCTCAACTCAGGCACCTATGCATCAAGACCCTCCATACCCATTTAAACACTGCATGACACTCCCACGCCTTCAGTTTCACGGTTTGATCTGGACTGCTAACTGTCATGTTCTTGCTCAGTTCATTTATGTTCAGTATAGTATGAAATGTAGGCAACAACAAAATTAAAGGGATTTCTCAAAAAAATGATCACCGCATATAAATAAATATGGATTATTGTAAATGGCAACATAATTCTGAAGGCTGCCAGTGTTGTATTGGTGCATTGATACTCAGGTGGAGTGTTAAAATGAGCATACAAAAATGAAAATGTCATGTGCATGTTTCAGAATTTCTTTGTTTACCCTAATCACAAAATAAACACTTTTAAAAGCAACATAAAACAGCATGTTTCATGGTGCTGAGTCTAAATAGCTCAACAGTAAAGATTGTCTAAAGAATGTAGAGACGATTCTGCATTACCAAATATTTAACAAAGACTGATACTACACAACGTCATGTTAAATTTCAACTAATTTCTTTCCGACCTTCCCTAACAGACTGCCCTAATTACAGCTGGTCCCCTGGAGCTAGTTGAAGTCAATTTTATATTGGAAATTTATAAGAAAATAAATTGAAATATTTTTTCAAAGGCCTGACTAAAACAACAGTTATAGCTTCATAGTGTGGAAATATATATCAAACTGCACTGGACTTTTCCCGTTAAAATAAGCTGTGTTGTCCTCAAAACAAGAAAATGTGTTTGCTGCAAGTCTTATTATATTTATAAGTGTAAAAACATGACAGCGAGTTTCCGAAAGCTCTCCTCATTGTTAATTTGTAGCAGAGATAAAAGGTATGTGCATGCCTAATGCCATACTGTCACATATTTAGTGTACTACAGAGTGACTGGAGTCCATAGAATTAGTTCTCTACGTAGGGAATAGAATTCAATTTGGGATTCATAACTGGTGTTATTCTGGGCACCACATTATTTCTGCTCTCTGCAAGAGTATTTGTGGAATATTTGTTCAACAAGCAGGATCAGGCATTCTGGTAATCATTGCAGACTAAGATACTGCAACATAATTACATACAGGTATTAACACAAAGAAATAAATTAGGAAAAGATTTCTTTATATACTGTATATATATTAAAAAAAAACAAATATTGTATTATATACAATGAACTCCCAACCCCAACTTTTTCCTTATTGAAAAGGCAGAAATATTGACTGTTTTCTGTCCTCTCTCTGCCTCTCTTCTTTCCCCTCTGAGTGACGCAGTGACTGAACTAAATGAGAGCGTGATGTGTAGTATAACGTGTCATTGTCATCGACAGCAAAAACTCCTGGACTTCTCCCTCACCACCATTCCTAAACACTAGTGGGGGTGTGAATCCCTGGAACTGGGAGGCACGGTAGCACCCCCGCCCCCTCCTCTGTGTCCATGCCTGTCCTTCCCGTGTCCCAGAATGCAGTGCGCGCTCCCACAGCCCTCATCACCCTCCTCCCCTTCACTTTCAGAAGAAGACTCTCCGAACTGTTTGGGCTTCTCGTAGACACAGCAACCTGCAGAAAAGTCAGAAACACTAAGCCGTCAACGTCTGCAGCATGCCTGGAATACTCACGGCTCATTGAACCAAGGTGGGGTGAATTGGCCTGCTCAAATATCTGCTACCTATTCAGTCAGTATGTATACAAGGACATCATACCAAATTAGAAGAGTCCACTCTCTGGACACGAAGTCCTGGCTAAATGATTCAAATATCAAATGGACACTTACACTTAGAAGATCTTCTTCCCAGATGCTCATTGTCTACTGTATCGCTGGACCACTCTACCTTCTTGTCAGTCTTCCTCTTCCTCAGTTTGATTGTCAAGCTACGTCCCTCCTGAGAAAAATAGAGGATCCATGATAAGAGCTTATCTTCACCTCCACATACAGACCCTGTGAGTTTCTCTTATCAATAATATGGCCAGACAATAAACAATTGGTGGTTAGATAAACGGGCGGTACCACAATGTACTAAAATTGACAGCAAGGATATATCAAGTAAAATCAAAGTTTAGTGCAAGCTTTTGTTAATTATTGAAACTTTATTATGATGCTTTGGGGCAATGCAAACGCATAAGATATCTACTGTAACCAACAAACCAGATGGCGTCAATCTCTAAACTACGGCTGCGTCTGGGTTATTTTCTTCGATAAAAGCCCTTTCGAAATGATATTCCCTCTCTTGCGGATATCTAATATTGTTGGTACAGTGAGTTACCTGCTGGGGCGGTGGCGGTGTGTTAACTTGAACGGTCTCCGTTATTGTCTCGCTAGAAGTACCTGGCGCCTCCGCCATCCTGATGATCTTAGATTGGTCGGGTTTTGAACTCGCTCCAGCTGCCAGCAAGAGATGTAAACCACCGTTATGTTAGGAAGAGCAACCACTCGGGTTCTTCAAGCCGACACGTTTAAACAAATGAATCGTGATCGACTCTTTCAAGGTAGCCAGCTAAACAGACTGCTCGGTGGGTGTTCGGCTAGAAGGGTCTGAAGGAAGTCATTCTTATACGGACGTCTTCCGGTTGCTCTGCGCATTAATAATTCCGGAGGAAACACTATACTCATGTTGTAGTTCCCATAGCCCAGAGGTACTTTTCGTGGGTATTTTTTGCGAATACTTTTCGTGTATTTATTCTATATTATACACACGGTGACGTGTGGGTTAAGGTATCGTACAAGTTGGACATATTGAACACAAGTATACATTTAGGTCGTAGTTGAAAGATCGCAGGAAAAAATTTCAGCGCCCAGGAACATGTCATTTTGAAGGTACAGTGGTAACTCCATGTTCATTACTATTGGGATTTTGTGAGCAGAGTTTTATGAGTATGTACTGTAGTTTCTGAATGTGCGCCATAGCGAGACAAGTCTTAAATAAGAGACATTTCCTATTAACGTATGCAGGGGTGCCGTAAAGGGGGGGAAAGTTAGGACAATTCCAAGGGCCCATGACTGACAGGGGCCCCAAAAAATAGGTAAAACCTACAACAGCTGCACAGAGGGGGCCCAATTTCATTTTTTGTCATGGGGCCGAAAATTACTGGCGGCGCCCCTGAACGTATGTTGTTTTTGTCCAGCTACCTATCAATGCACTCATCACAAACATGTTAAATACCTGGTCATCAGAAGGCAAAACAAAATCACATACCATGAAATTAGATGAGATTAAATGTTTATTGTTAAGGAACTTGTAGAAGTCATACAGTTCCTACCAATTTAACAACCCCAAATCAAAAATCCTTCCTATTAATCTTCAGTTTTTTCTACATATTCACCCTCCACCCTCGTGATTTGCTCTGCAGGAGATGTGGAGGTCACCTCGTGGCCTCCCTGGGAGGGCAGCAGCGAGAGGAGTACACAGGGTGTGGAAAACATGGTTGTGCAAAACATGTTCTCAAAATGCTTCACAACCCTCTTCTCAATCAACCCCCAATGTTCGGACACAGGCCGAGAAAGAGAGGCGGAGGAGAGAGAAGGCGAAAGCCATACTGAACAATCAACACAATGTAAGTGTAAATATATAGGAGATATAATGAACCTGAATAATTTTGAACAGTATTCTGTGTAAATCTTACACACACATATTAAACTATCCAATAGCATATTTTATCCAGAGCGACTTACAGTAAGTACAGTGACATCCCCTTGGAGACAACTTAGGGTTAGGTGCCTTGCTCAAGGACACAACAACATTTGGTACAGTCAGGATTCGAACAAACCTTCCAACTACAAGTCTGACTCCCTAACCACTGAGCCATCTGACGCCCTACATATTATATGATATTTTGCAATACCAAAATAATAATAATGACAAATTAGGCCTACCTCGTACATGATGAGGATGTCCGCTGGTCTGAATATTTTGGTCAAAAGAGAAAAACATGAACATTAATTGCAAATCGCTAGAATTTTTGTTTTTGTGTACCTGCTACTTTTCCACCCCTCATTCCCTGTAAAAAGTTGCACTTGCCTACATGCCCATGTCCATGTAAATTAGTATTTTACAAGCAAACAGAAACATAACAATGACAACAAGGGTGCTGCAGAACAGAACGGGGTAGTTTAAAGATGTCATTAAGGTGGAAATAGGGTAGTTTGAATATGTCATTAAGGTGGTAATCGGGTAGTTTAAAGATGTCATTAAGGTGTTAAATGGATCGAACACTTGCCTGCTGTGTCAAAACACAGCTCTGCTAGGTGCTAATATACATCTTTTTGGACAGATTGTTTTCTTCAATTAGTTTCCATCAGAATCAGAAAGAAATATTGCTAAGTAAGTTTTACCAAACACAGATTTTCTTCTGGTCTATTAGAAATCTAGTGCTCTGGTCTGGTCTATCTGTATACATAAATCACATAAGTGCAAACATGTTTAATTTTTATTTTTAATATTCAGGATATGAGCAGTATGTGAACAGAATATTTACAGTATATGAACAGGTACAGTGCATCCAGAAAGTATTCACAGCGCTTCACTTTTTCCACATTTCTATGTTATTATTTATTAACATAATGGATGTTAATATATCCAAAATTGATTAAATTCTACAAACAATACCCCGACAATTTGAAGTGTGTTTGAAATCTTAGCTAATTTATTAAATGTACATAAGTATTCATAGCCTTTGCTAATTTTGCCATGACACTCAAAATTAAGCTCAGATGCATCCTGTTTCCACTGATCATCCATAAGATGTTTCCACAACCTGATTGGAGTCCACCTGTGGTATATTCAGTTGATTGGACATGATTTGGAAAAGCACACACCTGTCTATATAATGTCCCACAGTTAACAGTGCATGTCAAAGCACAAACCAAGCCATGAAGTCCAAGGAATTGTCTGTGGACCTCAGAGACAGGAGTGTATTGAGGCACAGATCTGGGGAACAGTACAAAACAAAATCTGCAGCATTGAAGGTCCCAATGGCACAGTGGCCTCCATCATCCATAAATGGAAGAAGTTTTTAACCACCAGGACTCTTCCTAGAACTGGACGCCCGGCCACACTGAGCGATTGTGGGTGAAGGGCCTTAGTCAGGGAGGTGACCTGGAACCCGATGGTCACTCTAGCAGAGCTCCAGCATTTCTCTCTGGAGAGAAGAGAAACTTCCAGAAGAACAACCATCACTGCAGTACTCCACCAATCAGGCAGAAACCACTCCTCAGTAAAAGGCACATGAGAGCCCGCCGGAAGTTTGCCAAAAAGCACCCGAAGGACTCAGAACATGAGAAACAGAATTCACTGGTCTGATGAAAAAATATTTAACTCAATGGCCTGAATGGCAAGCGTCATGTCTGGAGGAAACTAGACACCACTCATTACCTTTCCAATACCATCCCTACAGTGAATCATGCTGGTGGCAGCATGGTGGTGGGCATGGTTTTCAGCGGCAGGAACTGGGAGACTAGTCAGGATCGAGGGAAAGATGAATGCAGCAATGTACAGAGCCATCCTTGCTGAAAACCTGCTCCAGAGTGCTCTGGATCTCAGACCGGGGCGAAGGTTCATCTTCCAACAGGACAATGACCCTAAGCACACAGCCAATATCACAAAGGAGTGGCTACAGGACAACTCTGTGAATGTCCTTGAGTGGCCCAGCTAGAGCCCAGACATGAACCCAATAAAAAAACATCTGGAGAGATCTGAAAATGTCTGTGGACCGATGCTCCCCATCCAACCTGATGGAGCTTGTGAGGTCCTGCAAAGAATGGAAGAAACTTAGAAAATAGGTGTGCCAAGCTTGTAGCATCATACTCAGAAAGACTTGAGGCTGTAATTGCTGTAATTGCTTCAACAAAGTATTGAGCAGAGGCTGTGAATACTTATGTACATGTGCTTTTTCCTTTTTAATTTTTAATAAATTTGCTATGATTTCAAACACACTTTCACATTGTCATAACGCGGTATTGTTTGTAGAATTTTGAGGGAAATGAAGAACTTAATCCATTTTGGAATAAGGGTTTAACATAACAAAGTGGAAAAGGTGAAGAGCTGTGAATACCTTCCGGATGCACTGTATGTATATATACTGTATATATCTACAGTATATACTGTACATTGCAGGATATTATATAGATATGACAGTTTATAATGTAAACAGCAGTATAATGTCCTCATTTTTTAAATGCAGGATATGCAGGATATCTAGTCTGTGAAAAGGTAAATATATCTACAGTATATGAACTGTGTAAACTATATAATATACTGTAATGTACAGTATAATATAAACAACAGTAAAATGTAAAACAGTTTTAAACTTTTAGGTTGCAGGATATGAGTAGAATTTTAACAGTATATCTTCAGTATCTGTACAGTTATGTGGTTATGTGCTGTGTGTGTGTGGGGGGAGCAGAGTCAGTTTGGTTTGGAAGGGCATGTTCATGAGGTCTACTGCTGTAGGAAAGCGTGTTCATGAGGTCTACTGCTGTAGGAAAGAAACTGTTCTTGAGGTGAGAGGTCTTGGTCTAGATGACCTCAACCTTCTGCCGGAGGAAAGAGTTCTGAATAGTCCATTTCAAGGGTGGGAGGGATCGGCCACAATCTGTGCTGCTCTCCTCCGATACCTGGAGTTGTGTAAGTCTTGTAATGGAGGGAGATTGCAGCCAATCACCCTTTCAGCAGAGTGAATGATGCTTTATCAGTAAACAAATGTTCATTTATTATTATAGAACCTGCCAGGTATGCCAACAGTATGATATATGCCACCATTTCATTTACATAAAAAGGGTAATGAATTACATTGTTTTAATATATTTTGTTTCATATTTTGACAGTTATGGATGAGAGTGGATCCATGTTACTGGATGAGAGCTAATAATGAACAGAGTGGATGAATATATCTGAGAGAGACAAACAGACAAGTTGGAGGAGGATTTGACCAAGGGGTCTCTATGTAGATATAAGCCATGACTTACCTCAACAATATAGGCAGGTCACCACTAGACAATAGAGAGGAATACAACTAATAATACAATTAGAGCCAATGGACATGTCACTGCATATAAGGGTCTGACGTCCATTTGATAAAAATCTCTCTGCCCATCTCTGCCCCCCCTAAACAATGCCCCCCCCCATTTTTTACCAGTACCGAGGCAAATAAATATTTATTGCTCCCTTAGTCTAACAGCTTTTCACATGTTTTAGTCCTTCAACTTGATTTGATAATAACTCCATGTCATTGTTAAAAGGTTGAAGATAAAGGAATGAAATGGAGTGATAAGGAGAAGATTGCGTACACAGCTTCGACCCCTGCGGGGCAAAAAAAAGGTAATAGATTTCCTTACACTCTAAACTTTTACAACTAGACAGCAGGCCGTTATCATGTGTCTTATATCCATTCTTGTCCAAAATAAATGTGATTCCGTTGATCGGTAGAAACAAATGAAAATGTGTGCGCACACTAGTCACCCAAGTTTCCATGGATACTAAAATGCCTGATGTACTCCCATTCCTCCGTTTGGTAGACACCACGCTGCCATTCCCTCCGTCCTACAGCCCTGCCTACGTGGAGTCCAGCTGGTACGAGTGGTGGGAGAAAGAAGCCATCTTTACCCCAGAGACCCATGTAAGAGAGCAGAACATTAAACGACACCATGCTACTGTTGATTCAGAACAACATGTTAATAATTCATTATGTATTGAGCCTATATTTACTCTTTACATCCCAACATTAAGGACAAACTACCAGGTGCTGTGAATCGCTGCTTTTCCATGTGTATACCACCGCCCAACGTGACGGGCAGTCTTCACCTGGGCCACGCTCTTACTGTGGCCGTCCAGGATGCTTTGGTTCGAAGGTAACTGACCGTTTCAACAAACATGGAGTCTCTCTGAGAGCGGCTGAAAAGTTTTGAACAGCCGGTGTGATTAGAGGTTTTTTCCTTTCAGGAGAAGAATGCAAGGATACAAGGTGCTCTGGGTACCAGGATGTGACCACGCTGGCATCGCCACACAGGTACTGTCTCCACCTGAGCTGGAACTCTTTATTCTGTATGTCAGTTAGGTGGAACAACGGTGTTTGTGCGGAATAAAAGACAGCGTACCTGTAAAGTATCTGTGCAGTGTTTCTGAACTAAACCAGCGTTATGTTAGGAGGCCTGAGTTGGTTGTGGTGTTTCCTCAGACCGTGGTGGAACGGAGGTTGTTCAGAGAACGAGGGAAGAGACGGCAGGACCTCAGCAGGGAGGACTTCCTACAAGAGGTTTGGAAGTGGAAGAACGAGTGAGTATCACATCTCTCTCCCCAACTTTTCTTACTCTTTTATTCTGCTGGCTGCTCGTAGCTTAGCACTCAGAAGATCAGACCAGGAACTAAAAGGTTTTCTGTGTGTCCAGTAAAGGAGATGAGATCTACCATCAGTTGAGGAAACTGGGCGCGTCTTTGGACTGGAGCAGAGCCTGTTTCACCATGGATCCGGTAATAAGGCTCTATACACAACTATTACAATGTTATGATATACAGCATTATTACACCACGGTAAAAAGAGTGTCTTTTACTGCAGCTAACATGTTGTGTTAAAGTGCACTTGATCACTAGCTCTAAACTTTCTTTCTCACTCCGGTGTGTTATTTTGTGTCTGTGTTTATTTGTAGAGTTTCAGCAGTGCTGTGACTGAGGCCTTTGTCAGGCTGTGTGACTCTGGGCTGATCTATCGCTCTGAGAGACTCGTGAACTGGAGCTGTGCTCTGGAGTCTGCTGTCTCCGATATAGAGGTCAGTCTGCCAATACAGGGGCCGGTCTGCCGTCTCTGATAGAGGCTATATACAATGGCTGTGGCTTTAAATTTGGAAGATGTGTCGTTGTTTGTAGGTTGACTGTAAGCAGCTCACAGGAAGGACCCTGTTGTCAGTTCCTGGTTACCAGAGGAAGGTGGAATTTGGGACCATGGTCACGTTTGCTTACCCTTTAGAGGGTGAAGGTGAGGGAAGTGGTGTGCTTGTCATTTTACATTACATTTACATTTGAGTCATTTAGCAGGTGCGCTTGTGCAGACATTTAAAAAAGCTAGGCCACACGATTGCGATTTTATTCAATGAATTAGTTATCAAAAAGTTCTGGAAAGAGCAAAATACAAATAATAAACAAATTAAACATAGTAGCAGAAATGGGTTCATGATCCATACCTTGTATATACAGATTCTTTACCTTGAAAGTTCTCTGCTGTTTCCTGTTCTCCCTGTCTGTCAGACGGTGAGCTGCTGGTTTCCACCACTCGTCCAGAGACCATGCTGGGAGACGTAGCCATCGCTGTGCATCCAGATGACCCTCGGTATCAGGCTAGTACGACATGCTGCCAAAGGCTTACCTCACATATCTGTCTTTAGATCTTGTAGCTCAAAAACAATGTGCAAATACTGTTTATCTTCACTAACCATTTAGTTGGGACAGTAGGTGTAGTTCTTTGTAAAAGTAGGAGGCTTGCTTTAATTACATTCACTCACCTTTATTTTCCTTTCTTCCAGGCATTCCACGGTAAACACTGCCGACACCCGTTCACTGGCAGACTCCTCCCCATTGTCATGGATACTTTGGTGGACATGGATCTGGGAACAGGTGCTTTAACTGTTACTCAGAACAACATGAACAAACAGTAGCAGGTTATATTAATGTGTCATTGAAACCCCTTATACAATTCATCACTCCTATATTTAGTTTCTGTCCACCCTCTCTGTCTCTCATATTCTGTCACTCTGCTTGTCAGGGGCTGTAAAGGTCACTCCTGCTCACGACCACACTGACTTCCTGCTTTCCCAGAGACACTCACTTCCTCGCCTCACAGTGATTGGAGGAGACGGCACCATGACTCCGCCCTATGGCCAATGGCTAAAGGTAGAGTAGGGCGATATTAGCCGGACAATGTTGTCTCTGTTCTGGCAGGTAGGCCACCTCAGTGATGAGGGAACCATCTAATCTTTCTTCTCAGGGAGTGAAGCGATTTGACGCCAGAGAACAGGTCATAGATGCTCTCCTAGAAAAAAAGATGTTCAGAGGGAAAAAGGATCACGCCATGTCTTTACCCATCTGCAGGTAGAGGGAGACATTTCCAAATAAATACCTCAGCTGTCTCACTCTCAAACTCCCTTTTGTTCATATTGTCAATGAAACTGTCGCTCTCATACTGTATCTTTCTTGACATTGTCAGTATCTAGTATCTTGTTTACTACAACCCACGTTCAGCAATAAGTCAGAAGCATTGCAGTGAAACTCTGTTAAGGTTATTCAGCACATTTGTAAACAATGTATTGACATTCATATAAGAGCCTGCAGTTAAGTCAAGCCAGTAATCTAATATCTCCACACGTGAGGGGTAGGCTACCTGCTCTTCATTGAAACGGGCCATGCAGTTCACCCCCTGGGATGTCTCATTGAACCCGATATCAACTGAATAATGTCACCATCTAGATTTCCTGTCACACTTTCACCGTCTGATTATTTCTCCCGACTGTCAGCCGATCGGGGGATGTTATTGAACCCTTATTGAAGAAGCAGTGGTTTGTTCGTTGTGAACAGATGGCTCAGAAGGCCCTAAAGGTAATTACACTGTATATTTGTGTTGTAGTGTTTACAAGTGAAGCCCAGCTGAGCACACTGGTGTCTCCATCATTTCAGTCAGTCAAGTGGAATGTAATCAGCACTAATTCTCCAGCCCCCTTTCCTCCCTCAACCCTCCCTTCTCCTCTTTCCTCTCGCTCCATCTCTGTTCTCTCCTCCTAAGTCTGTGGATGAGGGACAGTTAGAAATCATCCCAAACTTCTACACCAAAACCTGGAAGATCTGGCTCTCCAATATCAGGTCAGTGAAGTCGCTACGTACGCAGACTTTCATCGGAAAATGTGTTTGGAAGGTTCTCAATCAGGAGGAATAAAGCAAATCATCTGGAATGTTCCATGACGTCACTGATTGTGTCTGTGGACCAGGGAACAATGACGTGACGTTTATGTTCCTACTGCTGCTTAGTGATGTCAGTTCTCATCAGTGCCTGGCCCTGCCATCTCTGCATTATTGTTGAACTTTGACCTTTTGTTACTAAAATGTCATGAAAGAGACTTTGTTGTAACTTGTGTTTTTAAACAATGGCCTATCTATTTTTGTTTCCCTCATCAGTGATTGGTGCATTTCCAGGCAGCTGTGGTGGGGTCACCAGATACCAGCCTATCAAGTGATTGTCCCTGGGTCTGCAAACACAGAGGAGGTTAGGTGTAGTGTCTCTGCCAGTCATCGTGGCTAAAACAGCGATGTTATGATTTAATGTAAAGTTATTATTTTCAAATCTCAGGGATTTAACAACTCAACAAGGACTCGTCAACACTCCTCACAACAACAAGTTGTTCATTGACGCTTATTATCCCTAATGGAATTGAAGCACTGTCACAAGTTTAATCTCAGCCTTGTAAACAACAATCTGCATTGTTTTTCTGTTCGCCCCCTCAGGAGCGATGGGTCTGGGGGCGGAGTGAGGCCGAGGCCAAAGAGCGGGCTGCTGTGAAATACGGAGCGGCTGCTGACTCCATTAAACTGATTCAGGGTGAGGCGTTAATAAGCTTTATAACCATCCCAAAAACACCTGGAACAATGAAGGATATTAAAGGGCCCGGTTGTTTTTCACAAGATACATATAGATTGTTTTCTTATTTGTTATTCTTTCTTTCCCTCTGATTCCAACGCCACCCCTCTGTCTCGGTCGGGTGTCAGACCCGGATGTGTTGGACACCTGGTTCTCCTCGGCTCTCTTCCCCTTCGCCATGCTGGGCTGGCCACAGCAGGTATACTTCCACCCTCTGCATGAGGCCCGTCACATGTAAATGAACAGTGTCACCTAGGGCTGTCATGATATCCTCCCCTAAAGTACATGCTATCAAACACACTGTACTTTGTGTCTAGTTGACTTGCTCTGCCCGCTAACAAATACCTGTACACAGACCAGTGACCTGAGGCAGTTCTACCCAAACACCATCCTGGAGACAGGCAGTGACCTCCTCTTCTTCTGGGTGGCCAGGATGGTGATGTTAGGCACAGAATTGACTGGTCAGCTGCCCTTCAAGCAGGTAGATAATAGCTACCAACGTTCAACTCGTTAGATCAGTCTCTGAAATTTTAACGATGACAGTATATGAAATTAATAAAAATAGCACATGATATAAGCAATAACATTGTCCAATAGTAATGATAACAGTATAGGATATTAGCGATAACATTGTTTGATAGTAATGATAACAGTACTTGAAATTAGCGATAACATTGTCCGATTGTAATGATGAAAAATACATGATATTAACATTGACAGTACATTACGTTAACGAAAACAGTACATGATTTTAGCGATAACATTGTCAGATAGTAATGATAACAGTACATGCTATTAGCGATAACATTTTCAGATAAATCATGTTTTGTTATCATTACTAGCAATAACATTGTCAGATAGTAATGATAACAGTATAGGATATTAGCGATAACATTGTCAGATAGTAATGATAACAGTACATGTTATGAATATTCCCTTCTAGGTGCTGCTTCATTCTCTGGTGAGGGATAAACATGGCAGGAAGATGAGTAAATCTCTGGGAAATGTCATCGACCCTTTAGATGTCATCTCTGGCATCTCTCTGGAGGTACACACACACACACACACACACACACACACACACACACACACACACACACACACACACACACACACACACACACACACACACACACACACA
>JACXGM010004327.1:11576-38484 GCA_016801145.1 Umbra pygmaea | reverse complement strand
AGGAGGCCTCGGGGAAGACCCAGGACTAGGTGGCGAGATTATATCTCCAACCTGGCCTGGGAACGCCTCGGGATCCCCCAGTCGGAGCTGGTTAATGTTGCTCGGGAAAAGGACGTTTGGGGTCCCCTGCTGGAGCTGCTGCCCCCGCGACCCGGTCTCGGATAAGCGGATGAAGATGGATGGATGGATGGATGGACATTTACTTAGCCATGATTATGATGATGACCAACACTGTTTTACTTTGGCACATTGGCTAAAAAAATTTGACTTAAAAACAAAAGATTGTGAACTAAAATGCTTATAAGTTCTATTATAAACCAATCGGGGGTTTGTGTAAAGCTGCTGTTTTATAAAAAAAAATGTGTACTGCTTTTCTGTTTACAGAGAATGAAGCTTGTTTATTAGTGAAATTATTAGTATCATGGAATGGTAATTATTGACTGTAGCCTACATTGATGGCTTGCAATATCGCAATATATATCGTTGGGAAACAAAACATCGCAATGTAATTTATTTCCAATATCGTGCAGCCCTAGTCTGTGAAACATTTTTTCATTTCAATTTTGTAAAAAACATAAATCAATAGCAATCCGCCGTTATAATAGCAACCCGGCATGGAACAAGTTTGCCTGCTCTTAAAGGGAATGTGAGATGATGCTCTGATTGGTTTAAGTAAGTAAGTAAGTAAGTAAGTAATACTTTATTGCCATGTCAACACAAAGTTGATTGGAATTTGTCTCGGTGCCAGTCAGGTTAGAAAAGGCAGTACATACACAGTAACGCACAAAACAAAAGGACAGTCCCATAAACAATAAGGTAGAAAAGGCAGTTCATACACAAGAACATACAATACATAAAAGACAGTCACATATATACTCATTCTCACCAATAAAAAGCTTTTAAGACCTTGTGCTGTTGCAACGTCATATAAAATGTCTGGTGCAGTTCATAAAGGGCATTTAAATAGGGAGCGTTTAGCACAGGTTTACTCTGCCAGGTACCTGACTATTTAGGAGCCTAATAGTGGCAGGGTAAGTACTGTTACAGAAGCGGGATGTTTTTCCCCTGAGACTTTGAAATCTCTTTCCAGAGGGCAGTAGTTGGAAGAGGGACCTGGCAGGGTGGGACGGGTCGTCTAGTACTTTCTTTGCTTTATGGCTGGTTCGTGTGGTGTAGATAGAGGCCAAAGATGGAATGTCCTATAATTTCTTCTGCGGTATGCACCACCTTCTTCAACTGCTTCCTCTCTGAAGAGGTGGAGCTGCCATACCAGACAGTGATGGAGAAGACTAGCATGCTTTCCACAGTAGCTCTGAAAAATTGGAGCATTGCATCACTAGCTACACCAAACTTCCTAAGCTGGCGCAGAAAGTGAAGCCTCTGATGGGCTTTACTTATAATGAGGTTGGTGTTGATCTCCCACTTCAAGGACTGACATATGGTGGAGCCAAGAAATGTAAAACTGGGCACTCTCTCTACTGCCTGGTCGTCAATAATCAGAGGGGGGTGAGCTAACCTGTTTTTCCTAAAATCTATGATCAATTCCTTAGTTTTGTTAATGTTTAAAGATAGGTTGTTTCTCTTACACCAAACCTCTAAGGCTGCCACTTCAGATCTATAGTCTGACTCACAGCTGTTACTAATCAGTCCTACTACTGTTGTGTCATCCGCATATTTGTAGATTTTAACATTGCTTGAATGGGACACACAGTCATTGGTGTATAGAGAATAGAGAAGAGGAGAGAGGACACACCCCTGTGGGGCCCCAGTGTTAAGAGTACTGGAATTGGAGAACCGGTTGCCTATTTTAACCACCTGCCTCCTATCTGATAAAAAGTTTAAGATCCAGTGACAGAGGGATTGATTGATTCCCATCAGCTGGAGTTTGCCAAATAATTTAATGGGTATAATAGTGTTAAAAGCAGAACTATAATCTATAAATAAAACTCTTGCATATGTAGCAGGGACCTCCAGGTGCTGCAGGATACTGTGAATACGTAAAGACACAGCGTCCTCTACAGACCTGTTAGCACGGTATGCAAATTGATGACTGTCCATCTTAACATTGGTTAACTGTTTGCAGACCAGCCGTTCAAAAACCTTCATTGCAATAGAAGTTTATTGCACGTTACACCCAAACCACACCTATGACTAATGTAGCTCCTTCAGACCTACCCGTTTTAGAGTCATTTATCCCGCCGGTATAATAGCAACAGTGCCCAAGGTCCACCCACAGTCACTTGCCTTTCACGATTGATACTTGCCTTTCAGATTGTTAAAATAGGACCCCTTGACCTAAACTCAACACCACCGAAGACGGGCGGTTTTGGGAGGCTGTCAATTTGCTGAACATATAATTGATTAGTCAATGTATCATATTAAATTGCGGACATATTTTGTTGTTAATCTTTATTTCAATGTTGCAACATCAAACATCCTAGAATTGTAATTTATTCACTGATAGACAGCCACCCCCCATCAGCCAATCACTACAGACATAGTAAGTAAGCCTGGTCATGGAAAACTGCATCATCCATTGCAATGGGGTCAACCAGGCCCTTAATCTTAGCGTAAGAGGTAACAGAATTCCTTACTAAAAGTTGGTCTCAGCAGCTCTGTGAATAGGTTTTAATAGGTTAATCTTAGCTAAAAACCTTGACTGCTGTTTAGGAGTCCTTTTAGTGGTAAGATAAAATGTTTTGTGAAAATGGGCCCAGATCTCTGCTTTGTCTCTCCTTCAGTTCTGCTTCAACCCTTTCATCACTATCCATTTGGTGTATTCTCCATCCTATTATGGAGGCAGCTCCTAAATCTGAAAAACTGCTCTCAACCCCATTCCTGCATCCTTCACTGGAGCATTTCCGGAGAACTTCTAACATTACTCAATTGCTCATCAACACATTCATGACCATTGACTTCAAGATGGCCCGCATTTCTCTTCTCCCCAAGAAACCAACATTTGACATTAAGAATCTACAGATCTGCATCCTCCTAGACCTAGCTGCTGACTTCTGACAGGATATATCCTACCCGTCAATCAGATTTTACCAGGTGGCATAGAAAGGGGATGCTCTGCAGGAACTCATTTCTGATGTGATTCAGTTCTCTATTCCAGGCCTTCTCAAATACTTGCATACTCTCTGATATCATTGTTTTGCGAATGACAATCAACTACCTTTCTCCAATCCCCTTGTGACAACCAGGTTGGAGAACTGCAAAAAAACTCTGCTTGGATTTTACTTGAGCATTGGTTATTATGCTCATCTGTTGACCCACCACCTCAAGCCCAACCTCAACCAGACAGAGCTGCTCTTTAATTATGGTGTAAAAAAATCTTCAAAACATTTTTTAGAAAACGTCTGTGCAGCTCTTGCGCTGCCACGTCCTCTTCTTGGAACCAATGATCAGGTTCATGCTGGCACGTTATCCTGAGTTAATCAGAATGAAGATTTCTACTAAAAACAAAACAAAGAGTTGACTCAGAAAACAGGCAATTCAACAGTGAATAGACAGATAAATATGTCTTTATAGCTGTCTGTGCGAGGCCCATCTTTTACTCTGCAACGTGTGCATATCGGTAAAGAATATAGCTTGATAAGGAATTTTAAGACAACTCAGGCTAACTTTGACACCACTTTCTCATTGGGCTAACCTCATGTTATGAGCAAAGACATTGCACCCTGTTTTGGGCTTGTACAGAGCAAGAGAGAGCAAAATCGGCATCGCTACTAGTGGCATGGATATTAGGCAAAAAGAAAAAGCCCTTTAAAGACACGGAGACTGTTAAGGAGTGTATGCTTGTATCAATTGAGGAAGTTGTTACAGATGAGAAACAGCTTGATTGATTTGATTGCATTCGATGTTTGCGAGACTGTTTTCAACAAACTAAGGAAGGCGGGGGTGATGTCTCTAGCTTTGGATGAATCAACTGACACTTCTATGTTGTACTTTACTATAACTGTAGCTGTGATTACTCATATTTCAAGTCATTGTGATTACTAATATTTCAAGTCATTGTGTTTACTAATATATTTTAAGTCATTGTGATTACTAATATTTCAAGTCATGTTTCTCAGGCCCCTCAATTGGGTTCTTTTTCGTGAACCCCATTCCAAACTAATTGAATGATTACATCTAGATTATGGCAACGGAGTGCTGGTCAGGGTAACTGTTTGTGCCTTCCAAACCCTACAACTTATCCAGAGCGCTGCAGCCCACCTGGTGTTCAACCTTCTTAAATGCATCCTGCTTATTCACACACTTCAAAGCTATCCAGATGAAGCTTGAATCTACTAAAATACGATTGTAGCTTCAACCTAGCAGCTAAAGAATCTCTACCTCCCTACCTTCAGTTTATGCTTAAACCCTAGAAGTTATTTGTTCAGCAAATATGGGAAGTGAAGTATTCTAGTGCTAATAATTAAAGTAAAATGTAGTTGCTACTACTAGGTTGTTTGATGGTCCATTAAGCTAATGTAAAAAGAGATATCATCTTAATTACTAAAACATCAGTCTGAAAATGTTCTATACAATGAGAATTGTCAATTTCAGATTGTCCCTCACCCCTGACTGTAGGGGTTATGAATGTGTTTGCGTCCCCTTGCTAGCTTAGTCCGCTAGCCCCACTGTGGATGTCTAGACAACACATTCCATCTGCCTGAGGTCACATGGCCACACAAATCTCCCATCTGATGTGCCAGCTTAGAGCACCAGGCCAGACAGTTTTTGCCAGCACTGAGGAAAAAAATGCTCTGAGCAAATGTACACTAGTGATTACACTGATAGTTAATTGACAGGACAAGGCCGAATATACAGGACTTTATACAGGATTATACAGGACTTTATCAAATACACATGAGTGATACACACACTTGGAAGCGTACATATGTAACAATGTGCACTCATGTACACACACCATATATCTAATCCCATGTAAGAGTGCACTGTAAGGGCTGGTAGTTTGGCATTCTCCACTTTGTCCAACATAACAAACGGTTGTCTAAAACATGGCCATGATCTTTTATCACCTACTATACAGTTGTAAACCAAATAATTCAACCCCAAATTAGGTTCATTGTCAAAATGCACAGGCTGTCAGCTGTTTGCAGTTAACAAATCAAACAAAAGCAATTGAAATAGCTCAACACAAAGACTGCTTCATGTGGTATCCGCAAAATCAACTGCGAAAGCAACTGATAATGACTTCTCCAGTCTCAACATTATTCAAGCCCTTGTTGTTTAGTACTTAGTAGAGCACCCTTTTTCTGTAATGACCTGCTGCAAATGAGACGCATAGCCAGACACCAGCCTCTGGCAGCGTTCCTGAAGAATCGTAGCCCATTCCTCATAAGCAGTGGCCTCCATTTCAGTAATATTCTTGAGTTTGTGTGCTGCAACCACATTCTTCATATCCCACCAGAGATTGTATATTGTATATATCAAGTCAGGTGACTGTCATGGCCACTGTAAACTCTTCCAGGACTTCTGCAACCAAGCCTTGGTGGAATTTTAGGTATGCTTGAGATCATTGTCCTGTTGGAATGTCCAATGTCCTCCAGACATACCGCTGATCCATCAAGCCGAAAATATTAACTTTTGTTTCATTGCTCCACAGAACAGAATCCCAAAACCTCTGTGGCTTCTTTATATGATTTTGAGCATATTGGAGCTGACTTTTCTTGTGCTTTTGGGTCAGTAGTGGTGTACATCTTGGGGTTCTGGCATGGAAAACTTCTGCATTTAGTACAAGCCTAACTGTGCTCAGTGAAACCTCAGTGACTTTTGCCACCAAGTCTTGCTGCATGTCTTTTGCAGTCACTCAAGGTTTTTTCACAATCTGCAGTCTCAAGATATCTGGATGCAGCTGTTGATAGCTTCCTTTTCCTAACTTTAAACTTGCAAACTATGCTTCCAACTGTGTCTCTGAGAACATTCAATGTGTTCATTACCATTCTTATCCTGTTCCTTGTTTGTGTAGGGCGTTGACCTCTTCTCAACGTTTTGGACCATACTTTTGTCTTAGCCATGTTTCTCCCATGCAGTCAAAGGTGACACTCAACAACCACTAGCCAGTTCAGGTATTTCATGTGTTCCAGCTCAAACACACCTGGAGCAACTAATGAAGCCCTTGATTAGTTGCATCAGGTGTGCTTGAGACAACAGCTGTTTGCATGTTTATGCTGTTGTGAGAGGTACTATTCAGGGGGTTGAATAATTTTGAGCAGAACCGGTCAGCCCTATACGCTCACTACGCATATTGCATAGGGCCCGCCGCAGATTACACAATGGCCCCACCTCTTCCTCATGTCAAAGTGGGTGTCAATTAATGAAGTTTGACTAATAACTCATCTTTTCATGTCGTTCAGTAAAATTAACTTATCTTTTGAGTCATTTTGTTCATTTGATTTGCGACTCAAGTTAGACAAAAGAGTTGTTTATGATTACAGAAACTGCATGTTATTCACGTCAATGTTTACAAATTCAATGAGAGGATGAAGTGGAATTATCATTCTGGTCATGAAAAGAGAGTAAAAAACTTTGAGAGTGAATTGTGGGAACAGCAATCAGGTAAACTTGTGTTCTCTCCAAGTTTGATAAAATTAAATAATGTAAAGTTATAAAAAAGTAACGTTAAGTTGATGTGCTAGCTTGCAATACCATTGCTTCTCTCTAGTCTGTCTGTTTTGCTATCTAGCTAGCTGAGCAGTGCATCTCTTGGTTTGTTGGTCTCTTGCTTGCCAGGCTTTGTGCAAAACACTTGAGTGTGAAATGCAGCTATTTATTATATTTGAAAACGTAACTTTGTTTATAAACTGCAGCTCAGAAAAGACAACGTGTGTTTATATGCGCTAGCACGAAATGCAACTCACGTCTTCTAGAAACAACCTTTGTGGGAACCAGTCCAGACAATATATGGGCTTGATTGCAGTCCTCATAGGTAGGCCTGTCACGATAACAAATTTTGCTGGACGATAAATTGTTCCAGAAATTATTGTGATAAATGATAATATTGTCGTTCAGAGACCATTTTCATCTACCGAAATATAATGATAATGGCATAATAATGTAGGTACACCATTTCAAAGATCAATAAACTTTTATTTCTAAAGAATATTTAACACTGGAACTGGAAATACAATGGAAATTAAAAACCACACATAACCAAAACAATAAAGTCTCTTTGGTAGAGAGAGAGAGACAAGGAAAACAAACAAGCATGCAAATGGAAATTATTGTGGCCGTAAAAATTATTGAGCTCATTTTTATTTATCATGCGATTAATTTATTTATTGCATATTGTGACAGGTCTCCTCATAAGCACACATCATTTTAAAATAAGACAATGATCATTTAGTCTCTCAGTCAAGGTTTAGTTACAACTCTGGACTAATGCAAGATGGAATGTAATGGATTGACATTGACTATGGATTTACATATCGATTGTAAAAAGAAATATTAGCGGGGCATACTGGGCATAATGGATACACATCGCTCAGTAAATAATAACCATAAAGTATTCCATCAAGCCATAGTATATAAATCATATGTTATATATGAAAACGATCAAAGGAAATATGGTGGAGCCAGTATGAATGGGCCTGATGCAGCTGATAAAATTGATAAATAGTTTTGCTATCTATAATTAACAGAAGCTATGCTTATCTTTGTCAATATAGGAGACGCTGTATCATCAGTCAGTACAAGCACTGACCCAGTTGATCCACATCCAGCCTCAGCCAGTACTAGCACCACCAGAGGTGTACAGACTGTAGAGGTAACCAAATCTAATCACATACTGTAGCTGTACATGGCTCATGGGTCAGGTAGGAGGGCCCCTTAGCAGGATTTTGCTTAGGGCCACAGAGAGGTCAGGACCGGCTCTGCTTTTGAGACTGGAGAAGTCATTATGAGTTGCATTGTCAGTTGAATTTGGGGAAACAACTTCAAGCATTCTCGTGTTGAGTTATTACAATTGTTTTTGTTTGATTTGTTCAATCAATCAAATTTATTTATTAAGCCCTGTTTACAACAGCAGTTGTCACAAAGTGCTTTGACAGACACCCGGCACGAGACCCCCAAGAGCAATCAACACAAGTGATGCACAGTGGCTGGGAATAACTCCCTAGTAGGTGGGACCTAGGGAGAAACCTAGAGAGAGGCCAGACTCAAGGGGGTGGCCAGTCCTCTTCTGGCTGTTGTTCATAGCAAACAGCTGACAGTCTGTTCATTTAGAGAATAAACTCAATTTGCATGGGGTTTGAATAGTTTTACAACTGTAAACTGTTGATATATAAATTCCCAGTATGTAATTTACTCTGTGGTTACAATTAATCAACATCCTAATGTATACTAGGACATTTCATTGTTTTACATTTAGTTTTGTTGTCTAAACATGTACAATAATTGTGGTTTTACAGGGATTGGGGACTGTCACTTTTAACCTACATCCTCACATTTGCTTTCCTATGTTGACAGGGATACAGCACGCAGCTGCCCGATCCAGGGAATTAGTTTCCGACCTAGAAGGCTGGCCGGCTAGCAGGGCAGCGTGCGCTAAGCCTTGTGCAGGAATGCTGGGAACGGTGCTGGGGGATAATGGAGCGGAGAGTGATGTCTGCATCCTGCTTTTCTCTAGATGCCGTGAATAATCAACATCAGTCTGTTAACGCATTAACTAATTAGCATGAAATATGACACATCTCCTCAAACTTAATTCTTCAGTCTATTTTTGTTTTAATCCAGAATTAACCTCAACGACGTGATTTATAGATTCATTTGAATACCTATAACTACATGTATATATATTTTAAATGGCCACTGCTTTATCAGCAAAAACCTTTTTCTTCTAACTTTCTTCTTGTTGTCAATTTGCATAAACATGAGTTAATCTATATCTTATGTACTATAGAAATGTATAAGATACTGTTTCTAATTAGCGGTTTAACTTGCTAGGACTCACTGGTTTTGTTGACATGATTACCAGCTACATACAACACATCTTTGTAGTCCGTAGTATCTAGATAGCATAATGCAGAACTACTAATGTGTTTGCAATGATCCAAAAGATGCACATCCTGAAAATGGCAGCTCAATATGCAGTATTAACTGCATTATTTAGAAAATACAAATGTGAAAGTCAGTTGATGTTTGTTCAATACATGTTTATATTAAGTCAGTGCTTCTATTTACTAAAATCCCAACAAAATCTCTTAGATGAGTGAACAGTGAGCCCAGATTGTTTAGGTTGTTATGTGGACTATGTTCCACTAGGGGCTGTGGTAACACTGGACAGCCTAACCTTCACCATCTTTGATGAGAAGCATTCTGTGGAGAACAAAGGTGAACATACAACAGAGAAATAACTTTCTATTTGTTTTAATACATATATAGCTAGTGCTATTACAGGATGCGTAAAAGCAATTACTGGTAAACAATGTGGATCATTTAAAATTGCTCAATCATTCCCATGTTTACCTTACTCATTACATAAAAAGTATGTGAAACAGCATCTTAAATAAGGATGCTACCTTTAGTGTTGTGGAATTTTAATAGGTTGGAAACATCTCCCAGGTAAACAGCCTTTGGCTGAGTCAGATTGTTTCAGTTTCCCAAAAAAGGTGAACCCTATGGATGCTCACAATGGTTTTACCCAAGAAGTGTGTGTCTTACTGTGTGTGTGCGTGTGTATGCATTTAAGTGAGTGAGTGTGTGTGTGTGTGTGTGTGTGTGTGTGTGTGTGTGTGTGTGTGTGTGTGTGTGTGTGTGTGTGTGTGTGTGCGTGCGTGCGTGCGTGCGTGCGTGCGTGCGTGCGTGCGTGCGTGCGTGCGTGCGTGCGTGTGTGTGTGTGTCTTCCTCTCTCAAATATCCTAGCAGCAAATCAGCAGAAACTCACAACCATTTGAGGGCCAAATGTGAAGAACCTCTCAGACAGGCTGAGGACCACTTCGGCAGGGCTTGACTCTCACTTTACATGTCTGACAAACCAAACAAACTGCTGCTACTGAATGACAGCCAATAGCAGAGCCAGAGGGGCATTTTGGGGGGCACTGGACACCTCTGACATCACATCTGATTGGCTACCCCGGGTGCCACCCAAAAATGTAATTTGATACTGGCAGTTAGATGCTGATTGACATCTCTATTCAACTCTTGTTGAAAGAAACATATTTTGATGCTCTGAGGCGTGTTTTTTCAAATTGAGGAAGAAAGAACATAAATGTGGAGACAGAAGAAGAATCAGAAGAGAGTGCATTTCAACAGCTCTACAAGCTCGCAAATGGTGAACGCATCACATTTAATGTATGTTTAAAGCTTTAGCATTGGGTGTAGTGTTCCTGAACAAACCCTTTACGAATGAGTCACTGTGTAAGTTAACGTTAGACCTTCGGCTCCTTTAACAGACAGACTGAGACAGTTAATCAGATAAGAGAGATTTGTTACTAATTTAGCCTGACATGGTGTCACAAATATACAAATGTTTAGGTAATGTGGGTAAGTAGGCTACAGCTGTCAGTGTTCAGTAAGTTAACATTTAGCTAGCAATTTGAAATGCATTACGGTAACTCAGTGAAATTTTTGTGTTTGAACTCAAAACTAACAATTTTATACTGCAGTCAGCATAAGATATCAGACTTATTTTTAAAGAAATGCAAACTGTCAGATCAGGTGAAAATAGACCCCAGCCCTTGCAACACCACTGGACCCCAGATCAGCTTCCTACCTGAGGCTAGTCAATGTGGTCAAACTTCACAAAGACCCAGTCTACCAGACCCCAGAGAAGTTCAAGAAGACCAGATCCAAGTCTCTCTTTCATGTGTGTGACAGACTGAGCTGCAGTTCCGAGGCAGGTAGACAGTTTTGTTAGCATGTTAAAAGATTTCAGTGAATCAACACTTTTGGACCACACTATCTGCTACATTTATTTCTATTAGGGCTGAACGATGTTGTGTTTTAGCATCGACATTGCGATGTGCGCATGTGCGATAGTCACATCGCCAGAACATGCGATGTGAAGAAGGGTAGCACCCAATGACAGAATAGGTAGCACCACAGTTTACAGAAGTTTGTTGTATGGTTTGTTGCTGGGATGACATTCACGCTCCGCATGCCTGCACAGTGATTGGTTCGCTGTGATTGGTTGTTGTGCCACTGCTCACAGCCAACATTCTCTGTCACTGGCAGACCTGTACTAGCGAAAGTTGAGCGACGAAGAGGATACGCATTACGCAGGTAAAAAAGGATGCTTTCGTACCCAAAATAAGGTCAAAATCTTTGGGACTATTTTGCCTACAAAAAATAGGATGTTGACAAAAAACAGGTACTTTGTCAGGAGTGTTATAAAGTTGTGGCAACAAAACAAGGAAAAACCACACATTTGTCTGATCACTTAAATCGGCACCACAAAGCTCTTTACGACGAGTACAAAATCTAAACTTGGATGTCAATCAAAACAAAACACGATTTGCGATGCCTTTGCCAGTGTGACACGTTACCAGAAAGGCTGTCAACGACAGAAAGAAATAACAAACCAATAACGTTTCATAATGTTTCATATCGTAAAGATATGTTGCAATTACACGCTGTCGCATTTGCTTATCCATGATTATGATGATGACCAACACTGTTTTACTTTGGCACGTTGGCAAGAAAAAGTAGGCTTAAAAACAAAAGATTGTGAACCAAATTCCTTATAAGTTCTATTATAAAAAATATATATTTTCAGTTATATTTTTATAAACTAATCGGGGGTTGGTGTAAAGCTGCTGTTTTATAAAAAAATGTGTACTGCTTTTCCGTTTACAGAGCATGAAGAAATTATTAGTATCATTGAATGGTAATGATTGACTGTACCCTACATTGATGGCTTGCCATATCACAATATTTATCGTTGGGAAACAAAATATTGCAATGTAATTTATTTCCAATATCGTGCAGCCCTAATTTCTATTAAGATTGTTTTGGGAGGTATTTTTGTATAATTTTTTATTGACAGGACAGGAGGAAGTAGAAGTCAGTGAGACAGGAAGACAGAAAGGAAGGGTACAGACAGTCGGCCGAGCCGGGGCTCCAACTCCCATCGCCAGGGGGCATGTTTAGACCGGCGTCGGGAGCTTAGAATGCTACCCAACTCAGGCACACTATCTGCTACATTTAAAAACTCTGGGTTAAGTGAAATATCACTTCTACCTCTAATCAATCATCATAGGATTCATTCATACTGTGTAGATGCCAGGTTATGGTTACACACAAATTTTCTGTCATGGTCAATGGACCCCCTGAAGTAGCCTAGGACACCCCATGGCCACCCCATGGAAAAAAACTCTGGTGACAGCCAACCACCCAGCTGATCAATTCCAATTACTTTTCCCCCCTCTCTTCCTATCTCCATCTCTCACCCTACATCTCTTTCCCTGTCTATGCCTGGTATGTGCAGTGACGTGGGGAGTATACTACATTCTGTTCCTAGTCATTCTGTCTGGACGTGAATATATTTGTATTGATTCTGAGACAGGAGCCGCAGCATCTACAGAATAAACACACTTCAGTCTGTCACACCTCTGATGCCTCATAAGGACCCCAACTAGCGTAGCAAGCTGAGAAGAAACACAACCGCTGGTAAAGTACCGGTACAACCAAAACAGGTATAACAATGGTTAAACCAGGCTGAATGTAGCACTCAACTGTGGTTAGTACCAGATTACCAATACTGAATGAGACTATTATTTGGTGACATTTGAAACAGATTAGCTAGATTTTATTGCTATAATACACTTACTTACAATACTTTAAGGCAACACTGTTTTATTTGACAACATTCTATGTTCTTAAACAGGAAACACATGCTAATCCCAGTTCTGCCAGTCTTTCTGTTATTTCCTTCTTCCTGTGTCTCCCTATCTATACTTCTGGCATCTACAGTATCAGTGAGAAGAGTCAGAGCACTTCAAGGGCCAAAGGAGGCTCCGGGCACTTATAAAAAAACCGATTTGCTACTTGATGATAAAGCGTGAAACTTGTTTAAATTAAACTCATTTAACATTTGCTTCAGTAGATGTTTGTGTTAACATAAAGTATATCCACATCTGCAAGCCTTTGTCTCCATCTTGACCCAAGTTTGAACATCTACAAGATGGAGGAAAGCTTTTTAGCTAGAACAAATCCTTAAGATTCCTGACAATTAAAGTTGAGTGAAGAAATCAGCCATAGGCCATAACACACTATAGAAATAATTTGTATATTTACAATAGTGTATGCATTGATGGCATTCAAAACCAAACATGTGCCAAGCAGATTTTTATTAAACGAAACCTTCTTTGAAAATGACTTTCAAACTAGTGTGGGTGAAAAGTGAAGCGAACTTAAGACATAACTATAGTATATGAAACTGTTGAAAAGGACAGTCAAAGCAAATGTCAGTTGACCTATAGTTGCTGAATATCCTAAAAAATGTGATGATTCACACTGCTTCTGTACACACTGGTGTGAAGTGAACTCAAATAAATTAAGAAATGCTTAAACATCCTGAGCGGCATTGACTTGTGTTTGTTTTAGCCGATTAAGGTCTTTAAAAGGGCAGATGGGAGAACACTATTTCCTTCTTGGGAAGCCCCACAACCTAATTGTTCTGTGACAACAATGCTCAAATATGCCAATTACAGGAAAGACTAAATTAGCTGTGCTTTTGCTACTTCATTAAGAAAACAAACCAAACCTGTTTTTAAGTGTGGCCATTTGTCTCCCCACAGAAGGGCCCCTAACATGAGCAGTAAAAGATAACATCAGTGCATTTGGTCAGCAAAGACCTTGTTTGCCCATCTGACATGGTTTTGGTTTTTCTTACCAATAAAATACATACACATTCTTAAAATTCCCAGAAATCTCTGTTGGCGTAATACTAGTTTAGATGATTCTGGTTTTCTGAGATTGGATGGAAAATATGAAATAATGTCGCTAAGCCACACAATGTCTGAATTTACAGTGTACATGCCATTAGCACTCAGTGTTTTTTGTTGCATTGTTTAACAGTATACACCGCATTCCAAATGTCTATGCAAAACATTAAATATTTTGTTTTTACATCTCATATGGGTTTGTGCAGATAAATGCATAATGAGGAAGGTTACTGCCAGACAAATTAATCAGATTAAGAGAGCAGCTGCTAAAATGCCATTACAAAGCAGCAAACAGCTATTTGAAGCTGCTGGTGCCTATGGAGTCCTGAACCTCAAGGTGTAGGATCCTCCAGAGGGTTGCTGTTGTGCATAAACTATTCGGCCACCCCTAACCAATGCTCACAAGCAGTAACAGTTGTAGTTTCCGTAAATAGATGACAGAATATTAGAGATGTCAGTGTAATATAATGAAGCAACTGCATTAGGTGAACAGTTTGGAGGTACCGTTTTGTGGTAAGCAGAGTTTCTGCGCGAGAGTGGCTGGCAAACAAAACTGGTGAGATAGCTATAAGCTGGACAATTCTTGTTAATAAGTTGCTTACAAAAGAAGGTTTTCTTGCACTATTGTGCTTTATCTTGGCCAGGTTGCCATTGCAAATAAGAATCAGTTCTCAATAAGCCTACCTGGTTAAATAAAGGTAAAATTAAATAAAATGTCTGTCTTCTCTGAATATGTGCACACATCAACACTCACCTAGTATTTCAAAACAACAAAGTACACAGCAACGTGAAAATGTGTACTCCCTAAAAGAACCAATGAAAATGTGTACTCCCTAAAAGAACCCATGAAAATGTATACTCCCTATAAGAACCCATGAAAATATGTACTCCCTATAAGAACCCATGAAAATGTGTACTCCCTATAAGAACCCATGAAAATATGTACTCCCTATAAGAACCCATGAAAATGTGTACTCCCTATAAGAACCCATGAAAATGTGTACTCCCTATAAGAACCCATGAAAATATGTACTCCCTATAAGAACCCATGAAAATGTGTACTCCCTATAAGAACCCATGAAAATATGTACTCCCTATAAAAACCCATGGGCTCTCAAACACACACCTTCTTTGGGAAATGAGTGGGAGAGTATATCTAAAGAGCCCCGGCTGGATCTGATGACTCCCAAAGGCGCAAGAACAAGAATGTCCCATTCCCTGACCCAGCCCCATGTGCGCATATTTGAATGTGTCTTTGTGTGTGTTTGTGTCAATGTGTGTGTGTGTGTGGCACTATGCGTTTTTTTACTTACTGATGCCTTAAGGCTATAGCTTCAGACATGTACATTTATGCAGCCAGACTGAGGATCAGTAGACCAAGAACACCGACAGATGGAGGAAGAAACAAAGCCATTGTGTCAAACAACTCCAAACAATGTTTTCCACATTCTTCCCCACCACAGCAGAACACAAGCCAGGAACTTATAAAAACCAGTGAAAAAGCACCGCAGCGACACCTTCAGCAGCTTCTGAAAGTGCTGGAACCTCACTGGAACCTCACACATAAGAATTATTTCTGAAAGTGCTGGAACCTCACACATAAGCATTCTTTCTGAAAGTGCTGGAACCTCACTGGAACCTCACACATAAGCATTCTTTCTGGCAGCCAGACGGTGTTTCTGAGTACCGAGGTACCACCTCCATCAAACGCTGACATCTGTTGGTCGACTTCAATCGTGCTGCTTTTAAACAAAGCTCTGAGATGACAGGCGAACATCAAAATGGGATGTCACTTCAGGACATTTGAGGGGTAGAATTAAGGAGGATAAACCATGACTCTGTGTCCAGTAAACGGGCCGGATCAGCACTTAAATTTCCTCAGTCAGCAGGCTGCAGATAAATCTGTTTATGAAGGAAGTTGATAAAACAGCCAAATGACTTGTGTTGTAGTGTGCACACACATACACATGCACACAAGTAGTCCAAGCAAACAGAACAGTAGCTCGTGTTCCACAAATCTATAACTCTGTGACAGGAAGCAGGCAGGAAATTATTGAAAATCATCCCAATGGACCTTCCATAGTCCAAATATGGCTGAGAGAAATCTGTGCATCATCCCTTCTGACCCCATTGTGACCTTTGACCCGCTAGTGCGATCTATACAAGGCTCCTGCCACCTTCTCAAAATACTGACATCACAAGGAATTCAGAAACAAGGAGAGGTTGGGAAAAGCTCCAGAATTCCCCTGGGCATGGTAATGACATCTCTCTCATGGTAATGACATCTCAGAATCTGTCCAGACAGAAATAAAGAACACTCTAATTTCCCTGTTCTTTTCCATCTCTTATTTCTCACACACAGTTAAGATTTAATTCTGTTTCTGTTTCATTCATTTTTGCTCAGGGAAATTATTTACAGAGAGCGGCTCAGTTGGATGGTAGACAGAACACATGGCTGCTTCTGTGCCACTCCTTCTGAAAAACTCTGTCCAGTTTCTCATTTAATCAAATCCAATGTGCAGAAGCACCTCCAAAATGTTGACACTTATAAATCAGCTGGGCTGGACAATCTGGACACTCTATTTCAACTGTTCACAGCTGTTATCGCAGCCCCTATCGCTTGTCTGTTAAACTTCCATCTCCAGAGTTTGAATCCACAGCAGTTATTGCACTCTTCAAAAGGCATAACATATTAGACGCTAACTGCTAAAGGCCAAAATCCATCCTTTTCCCCTTTATTTGACCATGTAGACTGAGAGAAAATCCAGAGATTACATCAATAAATGGGTGGTGGCAGAGCTACAGAGACAAATTACACTGTGTGTCGTGTTTCATACTGTAAATACAGAATAGACTTTTAGGGGTATAAATAGCATTTCTCCATAGGAGTGTATATTATGAACGTATTCTAGCACTTTGAGTAAAGGACACAATGATAATTAGGTTGAAGTGCAGACTGACAGCTTTGACGGTATATTCAACCAAAATAACCAACAAATTTCACTGTCCAACAAATGATGTAGCTCAGTGAGCATGCAGTATGTACAGATGAGAAAAGGCTCTTTACAAATACAGTGATCAGAGAGCAGCTCAGACATTTGTTCCTTAAAGGTGCATTGCATACTAAGTCACAGGATTTTGCAGTTCATTCTAGTCACTAGCTGCAAAGAAATGAAAAGAATCGCGGCCAAAACTGTTGACTTTAGGGATGATAAGTGAAATATACCTGTTGGAACACAGATTTCAAGAAGGTAAAAAGCTAGTGAAAATGCCAAGCAAGATTAGCTGGTGGCTCAAGTGTTGCGAGTGTATGCAGCGAGGCATGATATACAAGTGAATAAAGGTCACAATAATTAATTGATGCCGTGATAAGACTACATTGTTGAGGTGGCAACCTTGTAAATTAGATCACCAAAATCTAGGATTGGTAAGCTGGTTATTTCCCCAAGTTATGTTTTGCAGCATGAGAGAACTACTGCCCTACAAAGGCTAACCGCAATAACTATGGAAAGAGTGAAACTTAGAAAACCCTACTCTAACTTAGGGCAAATCAGCAGTCATGGTTTTTGGGCATAACAATTACTCCATGAATACATGTACAATTTGTGCAATATCACTTCTATCTCATTTGGCTGATAACTTTAAGGCCATTTTTTGTGTAACTTTTTGCATAGTTACTGCGGTTAGCCTTTGATTTTAGATTCACAGCTGGTTAGTGGGGCTGAGAAGAGAGTGAAGTCTTCAGAGAGAATTGGACACTTGTAAGTACAGTAGTGACACTCCAAATCAGCTCTATCCAATGAGAGGATGTCTGGAAGGCAGGCAGCTACAGGTAGTTTTCTATTATAAAGCACAAGTTTTACTAGAGTTGACATGTAGTTGGTGCTGACAGAAGGTGTGTTGTTTGTCATTGAAGCAAAATGTGCTGAAGGGTAGTTCAGGAATAGATATAGACAACATGAGTGATCTATATAAAATGAGTCCCTGGCAGAGAACAACACTATTACTGTAGAAATCAAGGTCAGCCCACCAATCAAACACTGTGGAACAGCAATTGAAACAACCAGCCAGACAGCAAGCTGCCAAATATAGAGTACACGGTCAGAGAAGTTGTTTCTGAACCATGCACTCCTGAGAAGATTGCTGAGTATATTTATTGGAATTTGGTGATTAATAGAATAAAAGGCGTTGGCTAGATCAATAATAAATCAATGTTTCAGTAATGTTTCCTATATATGACTGTTGATAATTGTGACTATAGGCCAGGTACATAAACAGACAATTCTGCACTATTGACTCTCTGTGGCGCAATCAGGCTTTAGAGCAGGCCCTAGATGTACCTCAGCTTCAATGAAATCCTGCATGACATCATAACTGCCATTGATAAGAAATATGATAAACAAACAGCACACACTCTCGCCCATATTTCATGTTCTCCTTATATGCTCTGTGGGCCTGGCTGACCTCCTTCAGAATTTACAGTGTTTCATGTGTGTACGTCTGCAATTGTGCATGTGTATTGTGTCCTTTACAAAGAGCTACAGTACACCCACAGAGGTCAGAGGATGACAAAACAGCAGAGATTGAAGTATTTACAAGTGTACATACTGATTGGCTTTACTAAATCTACAAGTCCACATCAGAGGTATGTAGTCAGCTTGGTGACTTCAAGCTGCATTGAACTTTTTAGTGTGGACCTAGGAAACAGTTTAGATGGGTTCTGAGTAGGGGTGACACTGTTCATGAAAAAACATCTGAACCGCTCGGTTCGCTTGTCTCGGTTCGGTGTGTGTGTGTGTGTCGCATGGTTCGTCGGTACACTGCTAATGTGCACAAACCACTTACTGCCGTTGTGAACACTTTCAACACCTATGTTAAAACACTAACCAGAAATGACAAGCTGGATGAGCGTGACAAACGCAACACATGGAAGCTGATTGGACGAACATGTTACGTGGGTCTGGCTGCTCCCGAATTTCAAAACAGACTCTAATGTCATTCGAAATACAATCTCATAATTTACTAAAATAGTTCACCAAAGTGTGTTTCTGAAAACTTTTTAAGGAGAAATAGGCCATACAGTTGCTGAATCTGTCTTCATTTCAGATTGACAAAGGTCAGTTTAAAAGATTAGTCAGATTTTGAGATGGTGCGAGTGGAGCCGATCGCTCCTCAACGGTGCTGCAAGGTCATGTCACATGTATTTTTGTAAGAGCTACACTGAAGCTGGAAGTTTGATAAATGCTAGTTATTTTAATTGTTATTCTGTAATACTGTATACATACAACAACAGAACCGAAAACCCAATTTAACTTCATTTCTATGGTAGCCTACACCAGGGAGTACTGCACACAGACCAAGTCATTAATGGCACTATTGTGGGTTCAAATCCCGGGCCAATCATGTTCCTGGAGTTTCTTTCCTATTGTAACAGTGAGTTAGATGGTCCAGAAACAGAATTGAGCAACCCTTGTCATACTGTATATTCATTTTGGGATAAAAATCTCTAAAATTACACAAAAGTAGTTGGATGTATGTGATCTTTATAAAATGTGGTAACATAAAGATACAAACATGGTGTCCAGAGTTCATATCTTAGTCGAGGCATTCCAAAAGTAAAGGAAAGAAAGGAAAGGAAAAAAATGAAACACCTGTCTGACAAAGTTTTGAAGATTTAAAATCCAAGTGACAAGGAAGCATTTAATCTTTCAGAAACAAAAAACTTCCTAAAACATACACATTGCACATCTAGTAGCTCATCTTTTAAATAGAACCAACAGTAGATCAAACAAATGTATGAAATCAATCACCCCAAAAAACAAACATGGTATTCCAATTGCCTTGTTCCGATAATTAAAGTGTCACTTGGTTAAAAATAACTAAGTCTCCAGTTATATTTGGGGGTTATTTTAGTCCCTGTAGGGTATAATAGAGGCCCCATGGAGAGAGCTAGATGACAAAAGTGGTCTGCCAGTCCTCCAGGCACAACCAGCCAGGATGATCACCTGCTGTGGCAAATTGCATCAGTGCACGCTAGAGACAGTCACACCCCTCTTCCATGCTGGGACAATGAGAAAGCACCAGAGAATGAAAGAACACTTGCTCACCAACTAACCCCTACACAGGGTTAAATATTTAACCATTTATAAACAGTGACCAGCAGTGAAATGGACATCTGGCATTTCGGGAAGATGGACTGGTCTATTTTTAGCTCAGTTTGCCTGTGTAACTCATACTGTTGAAAATGGTCATTATTTAGTTAATAAACGTACACTAAGAAAAAACAAAGGCTGATGCATCACAAAGGCCAAGGCCGATTTTAGGAGTTGTGGATGAAAAAGGACAGATTGGTTTTCTGAAAGAAAAGTGGGCCAGGTTTGTACCCATGCTTCAGCCTGTTTACTGGTGGCAGTAGCTTTTGACTGAAGTAACCTAGGACACCAGTCTTTCATTTTGACATTCATTTTGATCATTTCAGGGACCATGACTGTTTTATTTTCAATTCTGCCTAATGTAGAACTGTAGAAACAATTTAGAACAGTGTCAAACTAAACATAGTAATGCATCATCTGCCTAATACAGTGGTTCTCGAAAGTTTGTGAACCCTTTAGAATTTTCTATATTTTGCATAAATACAGTTGTATGCAAAGGTTTAGTCACCCCTGACAATTCCCAGCCCTAAATCACATTAAATACGTTCTGAGGGAACTATTTTGTAAAACCGAAATATGTCAAATATGAACGTATGAGAGGGTCAATTACATTTGTAGGGAACTAAATTGAACACTCGAATAATGTTCAATATAAACATATGAAGATCATGATGTAGCATGTAAATACATAGTTTTTGCTAGGGCGGAGGTCGGGGATGGTGGATGGGCGTATAAATCCGCGACTTGCATGCCAGTGTTCGCGAGTTCAAATCCAGACCGGCATTTTGTGTGTGTTTTGTTCTACATTGCTTGCGTCATGCAGACAGGCGATTGTCGGTTTTTGTAATGTTAACCCTAACCTTAATTCTAACCTTAACCTCAGTAACGTCATATCTAACCTTAACCGTTAGTAACCTCATGCCTAACCTTAACCGTTAGTATCCTCCTGCATAAATGTGGGCACCCCAACAGAAATATACCTCCTTTAGCGTAAATAACAGCCTCTAGACGCTTCCTATAGCCGGTAATAAGTGTCTGGATTCTGGATAAAGGTATTTTGGACCATTCCTCCCTGCAAAAACTCTCCAGTTCAATTAGGTTTGATGGTTGTCGAGCATGGACAGCCTGCTTCAAATCACCCCACAGATTTTCAATGATATTCAGGTCTAGGGACTGGGATGGCCATTCCAGAACATTGTACTTGTTCCTCTGCATGAATGCCAGAATAGATTTTGAGCAGTGTTTTGAGTTTACAGCCTTGGCGTAACTTCAACTTTGTGACTGATTCCTCTACATTATTCTCAAATATCTGCTGATATTGAGTGGAATCCATGCAACCCTCAACTATAACAAGTTTCCCAGTACCGGTACTTGCCAGACAGCCCCACGGCATGATGGAACCTCCACCATATTTTACTGTGGGTAGCAAGTGTGTCTTGGAACACTGCCACTGTTAATTTTTTTATTTTAATTTTTTACTTGGCCTGCAACTTTTGGCCTTAACAAGAACTGTGCCTTTGGCCTTCCATTTCCTCACTATGTTCCTCACAGTGGACACTGACAGCTTAAATCTGTGATAGCTTTTTGTACCCTTCCCCTAAACCATAATGTTGAACAATCTTTGTTTTCAGGTCATTTGAGAGTTGCTTTGAGGCCCCCATGTTGCCAATCTACAGAGGAGAGTCAAAGAGAACAACTTGCAATTGGCTACCTTAAATACCTTTTCTCATAATTGGATGTCTGTCTATGAAGTTCAAGGCTTAATTAGCTCGCCAAACCAATTGTGTTTTCCAATTAATCAGTGCTAAGGTTAAAGGTTAAAGGTATTTAAATCAACAAAATGACAATGGTGCCCAAGTTTATGCCACCTGTCTAATAACATTTTAATGCATATTGCACATTTTCTGTTAATCCAATGAACCCCATTTCACTACCGAAATATTACTGTGTCCTTCAGTTATTTTATAGATCAAAATTAAATTTCTGATCCAAAGACCCAATTATTTATAAATGAAAATAATGGAAATTGTCAGGGGTGAATAAACATTTGCATACAACTGTATGACCTAAAACCTCATCAGATTTTCACACAAATCCTTTGTTTGTGTTATGGTAGACTTCCATAAACGTGTTGTGAAGATCAGACTTTGATAGTTCCCTGTTCTTTAAATAAAACAGGGTGCCCACTCACACCTGATTGTCATCCCATTGATTCTGAACACCTTCAAATGAACTGCTTATCTAGAGATTCACATACCTTTGCCATTCATAGATATATAATAATGGATCATTGTCCTCAATAAATAAATGACCAAGTATAATATTTTTCTCTTATTTATTTAATTGGGTTTCTCTAATTTTATGAAATCCGATTATGTTTTAGGTCATATTAGAGAAATATAGAAAATTCTAGTTGTCGCACACTTTCAAGCACCACTCAATGTGTGTTATAAACAGGGACAAATGTCCTACAAGGTTATCTGAGTTCATCTTACCTTATGTACTGTATACAACTGTATGCCAATGCTGTGTACATTAGTGTCTTCTGTGTCCAAAAGCAATACCATGTGTCACTGTCCAAATTCTTATAGAATGCCCTGTGTGTTACCTATCTTTTTATATGTCAGACTTACCTAATAAAAAGTCAAAGTTCTCCCCAAATGTTTCCAAATCAAAATCACAGTTGGTTAATCACCCGTCATTTAACCATGAATAATAATAAACTCTGACGAATGTAATGTAATAATATTACTGATGCTATCATTTTTCTCTTGTTAGGCAATGAAAAGGTATCAGCTAACAGGATCAGAACAATGACATATCACACCCTTCTTTTCAAACATGTTAATCTGATTTGATATAATATGCAACCATAACCATCTCATGTCATGAAAGATTATAATTTCATCACAGACTGACATCTCAACCCTGGCTTTTTGAGCACAGTCATTCCAGTGTTCCATAAACCAGTGCTTCTATGACAACCGATTCTATTTCTAACAGTGATGCTAGAAACACACCCTGGCTCCAAACTTATGTGGAATGATCTGGTGAGTGCTGAATGTGGACAACCAAATAGACTCCCAGTAAGTAGAAATACTATTACTTAAATTGTAAGTTAGTCTAGTACAAAGTAAGAATACTGTTTAATAGTATGTTGTTACTGTGACTGCAAACAAAACAATAGCAAGTAATCGCAACTGATTAAATAATTTTGGACTGACATTTTCCATACATAAAGTTTGATTATCCAGTTGTATATTGACTTTTTACTAAATTAATAAAATTTCATTGTTGACAAAGTACCTCATAATTACATGTAATACCCTGGCAAAAATATGAAAAAGAATAATACAATATGTATGGGGAATAACAGCATTTTTCTTGCTAACCGGTCTAGAAGTTGTTCCACTAGCCCACTATGATAATTTTTCCACTGTCTAAAATTAATAGCAGAATGGAAAAGCTGCACATAAGCTTGAAAAAATAGCAAAAGGTTGATTCAGTTCTTGAGTTATTTAGTTGAGCCTAATCACACTTTTAAAGTTGTTTTAGGTCAGTGGTTCCCAACCAATGGTTCTAGGAGTCCTTGAGGGTTCTTGGCCGATCATTATGACACCCTATGCTTACAGGTAAACGGAGGGCTACCTTCGGGAAAATCCCCTTAGAGAGCAACAATTTGTTGGTGGTACAGTTATTAAAATAGTTTGTGAGTCACTCCTCCAGAGTGCATTTTGGGATAAATTACAAAAAAAACTCATGAAGGTGACAGAAATATGCCCTTTAATAAAGCTTTTGGTAGAATCCAAGCCGTAACAATGTAAGTACTTCTTCTTTCAAGTGACCATCTTATTTCAAGCTTTCTTGATATAAAAAAATGTGAAAAACTATGTTTATCTGAGAAAAAATTCCTACATTATGCAGTGTTTTGCTACACACAAAATCGCGGTCTAAAATGCACAAAATATAATAAAGACAGATGGGTGTGTGCCTGTTGACAAACAGTGTGGAATTACAACTCCTCATGTCTTCATTGCAACTCCTGTTCAAATGACAAAATATGCACTGCATATTGTAGAGTCACTGTCCTAAATGGCTTTTCTGAATTTTTATATCATGAAATACATGTTATTAAGGTCTGTTTTCACTTCGTGAAACTCTACAAAGTGCCCCTTCAAGCAACTGCTTTGTCAGCCCTCATATAGATGTACAGTACCTCACATTTTTTGGGGTCGCAGTATTCCAATTTCAGATTTACAAGAGAGGTCACACCATTAAAGACCTCTACTCATATTTATAAATGTGTATTAAAATCTGATTCCATCGGCTGATTCTGACTCTCAGTGCTAATCAGCTGTGAACGCTGTCTTGTCACAATGTTTTTAACCGAAGTATATTGCAGCACAGTGTTGAACTCAGTTTGTAAAAGATCAAGGACGTTGGACACAAGTTTTAATGAATCACCAGTCAAGCTGAGTGGAGCAGATAGGCCACAACTAAATTGAGAAAGACATCATGTACTTTTTAAAGCCAAAACACGATTGCCCTATAATTATTGTTGTCATTAAATGAGGTTGTAGTTATACCCATTACTAAAGCAGCATCTGCTAGTCCTTTGAAAGTCCATTTGACAACTGCTACTAAAGTTCACTGTTTCACCCAGACAACGTTGATACCGGTGTTAGATCGTCAAATAGATCATCCCTGAGATACAGTTAGCCTTCCTACATATTATTAGAAAGTGATTTTGTTAAACCTACGGGAGTTTAAATGTAGTTCTTTAAGTTATTGAACAGTACAAGTACAGCCCACAGTTTGATTAGAAAATTACTAATTCCTTACTTATTCCAGCATTATAGTTACGTTCATGTGAAGTGTAATTTACATTTTAATATTTTATTCATTTAGCTGACAACTTAAGAGTGAATACACAGACATTTCCCCTGGAACAACTTTGGGTAAAGTGCCTTGCTCAAGAACACAATGTCATTTGGCACAGTCAGGATTTGAACTAGCAACTTTCTGACTACAAAGCTGAGAACCAGTGAGCCATCTAAGACCCAACTCCTTGTGCTGATCTGATGCTGAAAAGGATACGACTAAAAACAGCCAGGAAGAAAGATGAGAGAGAGAGGGATGAGAGAGGGATGAGAGTGGAATGAGAAAGACAAATACTGAGGATGTCTGGAATGGGTGCAGGGGGAGAATGAGAGAGCGACCATCTAACTGAGAAAGATCTAATGGGATGGAGGGAGACAGGGAAAGAGAGAAAAAGAAAAAAGGAAATGAGAGATAATGATAGAGAGAAAGATGAACAGTGCTTAGCCTGTCTGACTCTTTTGCCTTAATAAGGATAGAGCGATCAGAGCGCGAGAGAACGCCTGCTTTATGTTTCTTGCCTCAGGCACCCAAGACTCTGTGAACACAGAACACACAGGAACGTCTTAAATATAAACACCTGCCCGGTACTCCTGGCCTAGCTCTCTTTACCCCCCTCATACACAACTAATACTGTAAACACATGCACAAACACCACTGATTGACCCAGAATAAGTGCTTTGAATTCATAATTCTCCAGATTGTCCCCGAATGAGACCAAAAAAGAAAATGAACTGGGGCGATATTAATAGAAGAGCGATCTATCTTCTGATGGAAGGCCCAACCGAAAAGGGACTTGTTACCATAAGGGAAAGCTGAAAAGGGAAATTGGGGCAGAGAAATGACCATTTTGAGGTTGCTACAAGAAGATGGGGGTCACTGTTACAAGTGGGTATCCCGAAACTGGGGTGGGAAAACACCAAAGACTGTTACCAACCATCAGTTGGAAAACATAATATACATCATATTTTATATTTATAAAAATGTATAATAAAATAGTATACAAATTTGAGGAAAGATAAAGGAACCAAGGCCTTGAGGGGGGACGTAGAGAACGTCTACACCGGGCACCAAGCTTTGATGCACAGAACCGCTAAGGAAGACTGAATGAAATAGAGAGATGGGACATAGAAAAAATAAGTTGTTCTGTATACAGAAAGATGCTGATGCAGAGGTGAAACAGGAATAGAGGTTTTCCAGGGTATGATGAGAATAGAGAATGAGGCCTGGTCATTCACGGAGTTAACATTCTGGTCTACGACCCAATCGACTCAATTGCATGGCACTTGCATGGCCAAGGTTTTGGGTTTCGGGAATAATCCTGTATGCATCCCCAATCTGTCTGTTGGTTCGATAACATTGTATTTGTCCCACACTTCGCTTCAACCAATGTAGGCTAATGGTAAAATGCTACAGTAACTCACAGGCCCTTTTCCCAATCAAGTTCATTTTTGCAAAACTCACCTAAACATTAAACATGTTACATTACATGTTTAAACATGTAAACTAGCTCTTATCAAACTGCAGAACAGTCAGGGACACTATACAAAACCTACAAACTTATAGGTTATATATGTGAGCCCCTCTGCTCTCCATTTCATGAAAGGTCAAAGGGTAGAATGGGAGACTTAGTTGGTTCTAGTCCCCAACAAATTAAAGCATTGAAGTAGATCCATAGTGAACTTTGAAGCCTTCACAGACATCCAGAGAGAGAGGGGCAGAGTGACAGCTAACATGTGTGCCAATCAATACAGCTAGTCGCAGTCTGGACAAGCAACGTGTGACCGGCTGCACTCCTGGTTGTACTAGGTTGTAACACACACAATCAAGGACACACATTCATACACACAACAGTGTTTAATTAGTGCAAAAAACAAACATGTGAAGGTACACAGACCGATACAAACATATGTACTGCAAACACACCTGTGAACAGCTAATAATAATACCGCATGCACACAAAAACACACACACACACACACACAC
>JACXGM010004327.1:0-11476 GCA_016801145.1 Umbra pygmaea | reverse complement strand
GCATGTGAGAGGTACCTTTATACTTCTCCCTGACGTTCTCGTACGCCTGTATGAAGTCCTGCTCCTCTGCGTCCGGGGGCAGGCAGGCGGGTTCGTACGTGGCCATGCTGGGCACTGTCTGTCAGTGGGGCTGGTCACCCTCAGCTCCTGTTTTCCTGCTCTCCTCCTCTACCTTCTGTTTAGGTCGGTGGCTTCTCTATCGCTGTCTCTTTCTGTTAGTTACAACCTCTATTGCCTGCCTGTGTAGTTCCCTCAGCGGTGTCTGAGCTCTGCTCAGCTCTCAACTTCGTTCCAGCTACTGGCCCTGGCTAGAGAACCCCCTCCCCCGAAATGCCCAATATGAACATCAGGCCCCTCCTCTTAAAGACACATGGAAGGAAACCCGGAGGAGAGAAGGAGAAACAGAAGCATTGGGCCGAACCAGGCAAGCAGGCACATCATTACACAGTAGGAAAGTCTCAGATGACTTCAGCACATACTTTCCACACAAAACCAAGCACCACCCAGTCGGAACTCTGACAGATTTTGTGTGTTTAACTCTAATTTAAAACACATAAACAGACTTGTGCTTTCAAAGCTGATTCCCTTCTCAATAGAGAAGCTTAAAAGCTAAAATTCCAGTACTATGGATTCCATATTTATTTTATTTGCCTATGTGATGCCACATTACATCCCTAGAGTGATTGCTCCAATCTGTCGATACCTAGGTGTTGTGTCTGAATCCAGGTACTGCAAACCAATGTGTTCATGCTGCTGCCTCTCAATTGATGAATAAATGTTTAAAAACAAGCTAGAGTTCAGGTATGCTTTTGACATCCCAAGGGAACTCTGAATATTCAACAGCTCCCTCAGCAGGCCAGAAAAAATACACTTGGAAAGAGAGAATGCTGGCTGAGTCAACACATTGTCTATCAATGTAACCTCATGCCTGATTTAGCAGCTTCATAACTGAGCTCTGTACATGGCAACATTTTGTTAAGTAGTTGTGAATCACCTACTATATAGAGGTGGGAAAGCAATATCAAATGTAGTTAACTGTACAACATAACTTGTACTGAACACATTCATCCAGCTGTATAGAAGAAAATTAACATAACACTGTATTTTCTTTTCTCGTGATGGAAAGTGCAATCCAGTATTATTTCAGTTTATTGACCTAAGTATTGATGTTTGACCTCAGTAGTCAAGCATATTGAATTTGAATTGACAATGATAATGGGGTTAAAATAGATACTGGCCACACAAATGTGTAATTGATTTTGTTCATAGAAGGCTTAAAAAGAGCTTGAAGAGTTCTGGATAAAAGATATTGTGTGTGTACTAATATTACCATGAACCAGGAGACACAACAACAAAAACACTGCTAAAGCAAAGCAACCAAAGAGTTGGTAGGGGGAAAAAGGTTAAATATGGTTTTGAATAACCAGATTCATCAACCGACCAGAATTCAACTGAACATGTGTTAAACTAGCAGAAGACTGAAGACAAAAATGCCTCAAAACAAACAGGAACTGATAAAGGCTTCAGTACAGGCCTGGCAGAAGATCACCAGGTCAGATACCCTGTCTACGGGTTGCAGACTTAAGGCAGTCATCAGATACAAATCCTTTGCAACCAAGTACTACTAAATATGACAATGTTATTTAGTAGGGATGAGCTGAATATCCGTATCCATACTCAGAATGGGCGTGGCCTTCCCAGAAGTGGGCGGAGCTACCAGGAAGGGGTTTGCACAACAATTGTTGTATGTATGATAAAAAACATTACTCTGTAGCTTCCATACCTAGTTATGTTCTGAATGCAGCAATTTCTTAGCAAACCCTAACAATTTTAGACTTAAAGGAAGCACTTCCGTGTAGCTCTGCCCACTTCTGAGAAGGCCACACCCATTCCGAATATGGGTACAAATAGTCAGCTCATCCCTATTAGTTAGGATTAAGTTTTGTCCAATTACTTTTGGGGAAAGTAAAATGGGAGGACTAGGTATAAAACGGGGTGTGATTCCTGCAGGGTTCAGCCTTTACAGATGGGAATGTTCTCAAAGTGCATAGTCTGCCCTTTATCCTAGTCAGTGATTCATAGAGGTCTGAAAAATAGTGTCACCTTCCAAATGCTTATGGAGAGGACTCAGACAATTCAAAAAGCACGTTGTTGAATATTAGATCCCTTAAATGGCACACTTTTGGAAAATCCCCCTTAGTTTCATTCCTGTCCCAGAGGTCTATCAGGGAGTTTCTCATGAGCAAAGCCAGTCAGTGCCTGACATCAGTCAGGACAGGAGGCTTTCCTGTTAGGAAACACGATCATTCTCCAAGGCCTCACTGGCCAAGCAGTCGCTAGTGTCCGTCCAGACAAACTCCCACTCCTGACAGGAAATGGAAAGTGTTTCACTGTTGGTACAGAACTGGAGACCAGGGTTACAGAACAGTTGTTTGGATACATTTACATCACGTAAATCTGTGTATTTGGTCTTGCTAACTAGCATGGTCACTGTCAAGCCATTCAAAGATGTGAAAATGACCTACCTAAGGAGTCTGCAGTGATATACGCCACTAAACCTAAACTGTAAGTCGAATCCAACATTTGCCCTGTACGAGTCCTTTAAATTGAAGTTATGAAACCCTTTGAAGTGCTAACTGTTACTAGGTTTCATTATAGTGTTACACTTCCTTGTGAGGCTAAATAGTCTCGCATGGTAAGAATGCTAAGTTTTTTTGCACATTCGAAAGTAGAGAAATATATTTTTTTTAACTTTAGAGAAGCAACTTTTACAAACAATCACACGTTTGGATATGAGGGGCGGAAACTTTGGCAGGATTTTTTTTTTAAAAATTCATTTATTGCTTAAAGCTACATTGTGTATTTTTTGTTGTTGATTCTTACCCCTTTGTTCTTTCAAAAATATGTGCTCAATCATGTGCAATTACTTCCACCACCTAATCAAAGTATTCTCGTAAAAATAGAATCTTCCATTCAGATTTCATACGAGCGATTTGCTCGAAATGCAGCAGCCATGTTACGCCTTCATCTTTAAAATACATTAATCACAGAGGGACATACCTGGAAATTCAAGGTCTGCCTTTTGCGCTTTTACACTCAGTGACACTGTGACGAATGCCAGGGGGAGATTACTGCCGTCAGATTTCTCCTGGCCCTAGCTATACAGTTGGCAAGAACCGTTTGTCTGGCAACACTATATTATGCTGGCAACACAAACTCGGATTTTCTGTTTCAAAATAATAGCCCTCGTAATTCATTACAATATTTATTGTTAATTCATTGCATAGATAGTGTCCATGTTCAAAAATGTGTTTTTTGTTGGATAAAACAGTCTCTAGAGAATGCTTTTCTAATGTAATCATGTTTTCTCATGAGACACTGAGAATATATTCAATTTAATTGTGACTACAACATATTTCTTACTGTTTTTAATAAAACATTTTAAACTTTTTTTTATAAATTAACAATGATTATTGCAATGAATTAAATTGAGCGCTGTTTTGAATAAAAACAAGTTTGTGTTCCTGGCATAATAGTGCGAGGGGCTAGAACATAACATTCAGTTGGTTGTCATATGCAATATTACCACTAGATGGGAGCAATTCTTACACAATGTAGCATTAATACAAAATCTTACAAACACTATTACATATACATTTTCACAGTATTTACAAACTCCATACTGATCTAATACACACCGGCAGGAATTGCGCTCAGATTTTTATGAATGAAGCAGTAGCGGAAAGTCAGTGAAGTCCCTTTCCTTGTTAAATTTCCTGTCGCTCCCCTGTGCAAAATTTTTCATGCAAAGTTTCCCAGAAGTGTATACTGTAGCCATTCAAAGATTTCGGACTGGCTTGCGAGACAAGAGGCTAAATGGTTGATATGCCTCTCTAAAATGTTCCTGACGCTTATAGATTAGATTGAGATTTTCTGACAGCTAAAGTCAACAACATGAATCAGGGTCAAATTCAAGCTCTGAGCTTCAGTAGGCTACTACAACACGTACCAAGGGCAAAATAAAGCTGGGACCTGTGTAGTTGTACTTTTGAATAGCTAATTTCTAACATCCACACAGCCTTGTATGTGCATGGTATGCTGAAGTCAAGGTGATCGAAGAGCTAAGGGAAATAGACTGCATAGTTTGCTAACAGTGACCTACAGTGACATGTCACACACTCACTGGGAATTCAGGATTTGCTACCAGCAAGTGACAAGTGTTTGAGTCACTCTAACAGCTACTCTAGACATATTTACATTTCCTCGCATCTTTCAGTTCTTCAACGCGTGTAAAAATAGCCAAGTCATTAACCGGTCACATCTTTGAAAACTCTCCAGTTCTTTGAATGACGGGAAACATGAAACGTTTGTGTTTTGTGGGTGTGAGAGTGAGGGAGAGGTTTGGACAGTGACTAAGTGTGTGTATTTAAATGTCTATGCATAATAGTGTGACACCATATTTATCAGAGGTGACAGTTTCCCAGCTCTGATTCCATTACCAAGCACCTTTGTGTCTTAGTGGATTTGTGGCAGTTAAGGACATCAGAAACTCACTTTCAAACTCACAAATTAAGATTTATGTGTGTGTATGTGGGAGTGTATGTGGGAGTTTAGAGTTTTATTTGGGAGCTTTTGTCAGAATGGCAGCTATTCTGTCTGGCTGTTATATGGGAGTGTGTGTGAGACATGTTTCTGATACTTGAGCAAAGGATGCATCACGGGGCATGCTGACAGTGGCTAGCACGCAAACACAAAACTAACATGGGTGAGAAATAAATCTGTCTGCTTTGGCATTAAGAGGTATAGGACAGTGCAGGAACACACGTTAACATGTACAGTAAACCCAGATGGCACAAACAACACCTGAATGAATGAAACATGGCCAACTTGACCTCTGACCGTGCATTTCACTCCCACAGGTTATGAGGCTTTAATGACATTTTCATGTGTGTAATGACATTGATAGAGAAATCCAAGCCTATTTCATGAAAACATATAGAAGCTGAGTTGTAAAACATTGTCTTTTGACTTTAGACTTTAGTAGTACCGGTACATGTTTGACAAATAGATCTTACCTTTGCTGGTAGAGGATGGCAAATAGTTAAGTTACTCTAAGCAGAATGGATGTAAAAAAGCTGTATTGCACATAGTACACACATAATGATACAATACCAGCACATATAGTACACACTCTATGATACAATACCAGCACACATAGTACACACTCTATGATACAATACCAGCACATATAGTACACACTCTATGATACAATACCAGCACACATAGTACACACAATATGATACAATACCAGCACACATAGTACACACAATATGATACAATACCAGCACACATAGTACACACTCTATGATACAATACCAGCACATATAGTACACACACAATGATACAACACCAGCACACATAGTACACACACTATGATACAATACCAGCCCACATATACACACACATATATACACACACACACACACACACACACGCACACACGCACAAACACACACACACACACACAGAAGTTGATGACAGAACCATGAGCTGGGATTTAAAGCATAACTATGACAACATGAGAACCTTATTTTCTGCACACTAAGATTGATGGTGATATGAATATGGCAAGTAATAGACAGGAATCTGAAATCGAATGTCACTGAGAGATAAATCAGGAACGTCTATCCAATGTTCTAGTGAAGAAATACAACATTTTGTGATCTGGCTAGGCTATTGGCTCATTATACATGATTGTAACACATTAAAACTCACAGCACAACAGGCCTCTGGTGACCAAGATGTTTGACATAAACAATATTACTGTCAGGCTACTAATGCATAACCTCTAATGAAAATAGTAAATCACATTTAGCAAACACAAACATGCTTGGGTGTTAGGGTTGGGCATCGTTTTGATTTTAACAATTCTGATTCCAATTACAATGTGACCCGTTTCAATCCCATTTATTAAAGAATCGGAATCGATAAGAACCGGAATCGAAAGAAAGAATTGGAATTGGAATCAGAATTGTTAAAATCAAAACGATGCCCAACCCTAACACCCTAGCCAGGCTGTTATTTTTCCATTGACTGCTAATGTGAACGGAGTTTCACGCTGCATTTGAACGCTAGCAGAAGTAAGTTTGCTAAGGTTACTTGTGTTAGCAATTTGCGTAACGTTAAATCTAGCTACGAGAGAAAAGATCTAAGTAACGTTGTTATTCACCCCAATCTTATCGATTCGGCAAATGTTTAATCATATTTGTAGTGCATCCTCCAATGCAAGATTTGGGTGATTTTTTTTAGGTAAAACGAAGCCACACCTTTGAGTGGCGCTTTTGTGTGCTTGGTGGCGGATAACACAACAACAGCCTGGCTGCCCTGGCAGTACGGTGGCTGGCTGGCCGCTACGGAATGCAAAACTTGCGCGTTTTGGAATCCATCGTCGGAATCAAAACCAAATTTTACAGACGATTCCGATGGAATCGACATTTTTTAAACGATTCTAAGATGGAACCGGTACTCGATGCCCAACCATATTGGTTGTGGCACATACATACACACAAACATATTTTTTCCACATGCACTGTTGTACTGACTGTCAAGTGGGCTTTTCTCCATGTGTGTGTTCCTCCACTCTCAGGGTGAATCCCAATTCTCTGTTTTACCCCTTCCCCTTACCCCTTCCCCTTAACCCTTCCCCTTAGTTTTGCACATTCATGTGAGAGTAAGGGCTATCGCAATTCTCATTTTGATCTAGGGGTAGAGCTAAGGGGAAGGGGTGGATACCCCTTAAAACCAAGCATATTCACGGGCTTACTTAAAAACCAAGGGGAACCCAGAATACACTGCTTAACCAGCAAAAATGGTGGCCAGTCCCATACATGTATTTTCGGCTTGACTAATTGTTAAAAAAATGACAACTGACTTTTTTATGCTCTACATAGTCCTGTACATTATATTTGAAACCATGTTCTTAATTGAAACGATTTTCAAAATCACTAGTTTGCTATGCTAACGTTACATTGCTGATTTGCACAACAATTCCGCATTTCTCTGACTAGCCTTGAATGGACTCCATGCATGTCTACAGTTTAAACTAAACTACATTAGCAGCTAATTTCATTTGTTATCAGTGCATAACACCACTTGCTTTGGAGACATCGATACGTGCTTGATGACGTAACCATAACCAAGTGGTGTCTCATTTCAAAGTGGTATGTTTTCATCCCTAGTCCTAACCACTCATTTTCAAGGGACAAGGGCTAGGGGTAAAACGAAGGGGTAAGACAGAGAAATGGGATTCACCCTCACTGTGACCTTGCTGCCAGCTGTCCGTTAGTACACTGTGTATGTGTGCATTTTGATTAAACAGATCATATTAGGACCAGAAGTCCTCACAAGGATAGTAATACTTGACATAAATGCCCATATTAGGACCTTTTGCCAGTCTCTGTAAGGACAAAGTCAATTTCTGGCTCATTTGTTAAGTTTTTGGTCAAGTTCTCCAACATCTCCAGGAGAAGGTCTAGAACTTTGCCATGCAGACTGACATCTGGTGGTAAGTCCCTGCTACTGCAGCCCAGAGGCTTTTGGGGGGATAGAGAAATAGCTCTGATAACACACTGCAGTAAGGATATGGCAAGATAAAGTAGTGTTGCACTTTGTAAACCACATTGTAATAAGTGTGTAAGGAATCTTGTTTTTTATTGATGTTATCTCTTAGGCCCGGTTTCCATCATTGACAGAGACTGTGTTGGCTTGTCCAGTACAACTGCATGTGAATCTATCATACTGACTGAAGACCTTCTACCAGAATAAAATAGTTTAACCCAGTGGTCTGTATTCAACGGAAGTACACAATGTCATTTGTGTCAACACATCAAACAGTTATATTCAGCATTTTAATAGTCTGCCTGTCTGTCAGTTTGTCTCAGTTTGCCTGTCTTCCCGTCTGCCTGCCTGTTTGTCTTTCTGTCTGTCTGCCTCTACCTGGCGATCTGTGTGAGTCTTAATTGATGTGCTGTAACATATCAGATTGCCATAAACAGGCCCCTTACTGGTAAACAAACTCATTCCCAGACATAACAGCTTCCATTACAACAGTGTTGTGAACCAGTCAAACCCAGAGATTTCCAAACTAGGGCTGGTCTAATTAAATCCAGGAGCTGTCAGACCTTTGAGTGATGAAGCAGTCAAGTCACTGGAGGAGAAGCAGCAGTGAAATCAGTCAAACTCCACAGGGGAGAAAGAACCTAATCTACAGAATAAAACTTCTACATAGAAGAAAGAATTCAACATTAAAATTCCTTGCATCTAGAATTTATGTGTATTTATTGTGAGTGATAATGGAATATTTCAAAATATGTACTTTTATATAATTTTAAATAATGTGTGGTTGTGTGCTGTCCGGTCCCCTTTGAATTGTATGCTTTTAGTCATTAAAAGGCATTTTAAGCCAATGACCTTTATGCCTCGTAAACATTTCAGCAATTTGGCACCAGCTTTTGAAACATGCTTTTACATTTTTTTATAATACATACAGTAGGTGTCAAAAGCATTAATCAAACTGTCTGAAGAATCTGAAATAAATAATGATTTTGTAGCGCTCTACAACCAAAGCTAGTTCATATAAAGGATTTGCAACTTCAGTGGCAGTGTACACTAGTTCACCTGTTTGCACTATGCATGACCCCAGAGTGGTGGTGAGGAGCGCAGAGTTCTCCCCCTACAGTGACCTTTAGTGTGTAGGGGAAGCATGGGTCAATGATCTGGGGTTCAGCTCACTGGGGACACAATATGGATTCCACACATTCTTCTACACTGGGAGTGACCTGACCTTTCACCTCCCTGTTCCGTAGCTTGACCTTCTTTAAAAACACTGAAAGAAAAGTTGAGAGGAACTCCCTCAGCATATAACTGATCTGAGCTGCCATTCCCAAAGGTTCCAAACCTGTCAAATGAGTGTCAGGTGATAGAACTACGTAGATTATATATTATATTTATAACCTAGTGGATGAATAGGGATCAACAAGCTCCCCGGAAGCTTTCTTTAAGGCAGAGAGCATTCGTAAAAGATAAAAACATGCCTCTATGACTAAATTATACACACATTACATGTGGTATAGTATCATCATGTCCAAGACTTCTGGAAAGGGAGAGGTTAGTGGACATGTGGGTTTGAGTGGGAAGAAAATGCCAGTGTGAACACCTGTTCTTCGGTTACTAACACAACCCTGCAAACATTCCAACTGGTGCCGTCCATCTGTGACCAAAAACACTTGACTCATGTGGGAGTTTTTCCTTCACACTGTCACACCCAGCCCCAGGAGGGCTGAGGAATTGAACTGAGAAAGGGACTCATATATTTGGACTTATATATTTGGTTATTTCCTGTGTGTAATGTTTCAGTTCCCCCTTGTGTCCCTTCCATGCATTGCATGTTGTTTTAATTGACCTTGTTCCTGTGTTTTCCCCTCCTGTTATTTTAGCCACGCCTCTCTCCCTGGTCTGGGCTGTCAAGGGAGTTTAAGGAAGATGCCTAGTTACTTATGGATCGGCTTGATTAGTGATTACATACAGCCTTGTAGTGTTGTATAGTTTGCTCCACTACATAATGGGCTCAGACCAGGGAGAGGACGTGGTGCATTGTGTTCTTTGAACCGGTTACAGCGTTTTATGTTACAGTCCTTCTTTACAGCATTCTGGCAGCGACGACGTGTAAGTTTGTTTGGTTTACATGTATTGAAGTATAGGCGTTCTGTATATTCTCTGTCTTAGAATCTAAGGGCCCTATTTTAACGATCTAAAACGCAAGTATCAAACGCGAAACGCAAGTGACATTGTGGGAGGGTCCCGGGCGCTGTTGCTATTACCGGCGGGATAAATTACACTTGCGCCCGACGCAAATCTAAAATGGGTAGGTCTGAAGTAGCTTCATTAGTCATAGGTGTGGTTTGGGCGTAACGTGTAATAAACCAATCAGAGCATCATCTCACATTCCCTTTAAGAGCAGGAGCGCTTGATCCATGGGGGATTGCTATTATAACGGCGGATTGCTATTGATTTGTCTTTTCACAAAATGTAAATAAAGAAATGTCACAGGACATACTTTTCGATGTTTTGGGCTCACTCTCACTGAATCACGAGGTTATGAATGCATGGTAATATTTTTGCAATGTAATCTAACATTAGAGCAAGATTACTTCGCTTGCCTCACTCTTTTGTCAAATAAGCTCTATGGCATTTGGGTTAAGTGACAAGCAACGGCACATGCATTTCAACATCACGTCTCCTTAAGTCCTCTAATATTTCCTAATTTATGTCATCAACACATCCGATTCATGGACATGTTGTGCAAAACACAACAAGCCACAAAGAATGCTGCAAGTGATGTAAAGTGCCTCCTGTCCTATCCAAACTCATGACGCGCATTTTCAGTGTGCCTAATGTTCGTTCAATTAGGCTACACTGCGTGTTGGTGTATGTTTTCGACTAAACATCATTTCATGCACTGTTGCTGGTAGGGCTGCAACAATGAATCAATGATATCGATAAAAATCGATTATTAAAATTGTTGCCAACAAATTTCATTATCGATTCTTTGGGTCTATTTTGTTGCTCGCTGTGTGGTGGAGCTAGGTCACTTAAAGAAAAAACATTCTAAACTGTCTGACCAAAATCTTGGACATTATGGCAGAACTTCATTTTAAATTAAACAAAAAATTTTACGTGCAAACTCTGTAAAACATAAATGGCATGGCACCAGAGCACCACCGTAATGAGGGAGCACTTGAAAAGAAAAAAGGTTGGAGCGATAAGCGAAGGGGACTCAACAGCAGGGTAAGTTACTACATAATAATAGCATGCATTGCGTTTTGAAATGAGGAATAGTTCCTCCCACAGCAGGTAGTTCTTATTTATCAAATAGCCTGTGTTTTGTCGCGATCCAGCTTGGTTTATTAAATCAAATCCACTTCAACATTGCACAACAAGTGTATTTAACTAGCTGGCTAATCAATGTTTGTGGTAGAGCAGACGCGGTAGAGCTAACGTTAATCTAACAAGCTCATTATAAAGTAAACAAACAGAAAGATTTATAGTGCAAAACTAATTTAAAACAAAAAAACAGATCTTACTATTACAGGATTACAACATATGCTAACCTTGTACTTCTTCGGGGATGCTAATTTGTTAAACGCTTCACTACATGATTTACTTTTATTGCTAGGCTAATGTTGCGCACAGTAGAAACTCCAAAGTCCATTTCAAAACAAAAGTCATTCTTAATCAAAAACAGTTAATGTCAAAATAAGCATAAACAGGTAAAAATACATAAAGCAACAAAATTACTATTTAACAGGCCTTATTATAAGGCTATTTACAACTATGTTATATAAAAGCTGTTTCTATAATTGTTTTGTAGACAATAATTTTACCATCTCAGGTCAGTCTAAGCAAGGTAAAAAATTCC
>JACXGM010004326.1:0-38422 GCA_016801145.1 Umbra pygmaea | reverse complement strand
AACACACACCCACCAGCCTCTAACATGGAGAACATGTTAAGAACCAACAAACACCCACCAGTCTCTAACATGGAGAACATGTTGTTTAAAAAAAAGTACAAACATTGTACTTTAAACAAGTACAAAAGTCCCAGACTGCTTCTTAAAGAGGCTAGAGTTTAGGACACATAGGATGGCCGTGTGTGTGTTTGTGTGTGTACTAGCCTCTGTGTGTACTCCTTAGTGTGTGTGACTGTTTGCGGTTATGCCTGGCAGCCCCCTGGTTGAGGCCTGCTCTAGAGAAGTGCTGAGTCGACCATTCTCCAGGGTCCTGTTACACTGGCCTGACTGTTGTACACCAGGAGAAACAGAGGATTAGTGCTGAGGACAGAGACATGCAACACAGGGTTGTCGGGGGGTAGATGAGAAACACCAGAGGTCAGAGGTCAGTTTTTTTCCTGTCAAGATGTGTCCTTTGGGAAATACCAATACATCTGAACTATGTGCAAGTTTCTAGGTCCAGCCTGATGCACTTCACCTTTTCTTGAGGGTTTCGCTATTGTCTCTTTTTTTCTCTAATAAAAAACATCAGTGGACTTAGTAGGATGTAGAACATGAGCCGTCCACCCTCTGCCTTTCTTCTCTTCAACTAAAGTGCATCCGTAAAGTATTCACAGTGCTTCACTTTTTCCACATTTTGTTATGTTACACCCTTATTCTGAAATGGATTACATTCATTATGTCCCTCAAAATTCTACAAACAATACCCCATAATGACAATGTGAAAGAAGTGTTTTTGAAATGTTAGCAAATTTATTAAAAAAATATAAAAAATAAAAAAGCACATCTACATAAGTATTTACAGCCTTTGCCATGACACTCAAAATTGTGCTCAGGTGCAACCTGTTTCCACTGATCATCCTTGAGATGTATCCACAACCTGATTGGAATACACCTGTGGTAAATTCAGTTGATTGGACATAATTTGGAAAGGCATTCCAAAGTTAACAGTGCATGTCAGAGCACAAACCAAGCCATGAAGTCCAAGGAATTGTTGGTAGACCTCCGAGACAGAATTGTACGAGGCACATATCTGGGGAAGGGTACAGAAAAATATCTGCAGCATTGAAGGTCCCAATGAGCACAGTGGCCTCCATCGTCCATAAATGGAAGAATTTTGGAACCACCAGGACTCATCCTAGAGCTGGCCACGCGGCCAAACTGACTGATCGGGGGAGAAGGGCCTTAGTCAGGAAGGTGACCAAGAACCCAATGGTCAATCTGAAAGGCTCAAGCATTTTTCTGTGGAGAGAGGAGAATCTTACAGAAGAACAATAATCTCTGCAGCACTCCACCAATTAGGCCTGTATGGTAGAGTGGCCAGACGAAAGCCACTCCTCAGTATAAGGCACATGAGAGCTTGCCTGGAGTTTGACGAAAGGCACCAGAAGGACTCCTAGACTATGAGAAACAAAATTGTCTGGTCTGTTCAAACAAAAATGTAACTCCATGGACTACGTGGACTACTATGGCAAGCGTCATATCTGAAGGAAACCAGGCACCGCTCATCACCTGTCCAATACTAGGGGTGGTCGATACCACCTTTTCATGTCCGATACCGATTCCGATACCACAACCTTGAGTATCTGCTGATACCGATATCGATACCAATACACTACCATCTTTCACTCCCTCTTAATCAGGATTGTGGTGTTAAGGTTTCCACTGCTGCTGCCACAGGGTGTCTGCATGTTTAACTACATTACATTTAAGACTTTTTAAGACTTTTTTAATGCCACTCTAAATGCTTTTAAGAGCAATACCACATTAAAGGCAGAATAAAAAAATAACTGTTATTGGTCAGTAAATAAATTATAATGCACGCTGGCAGAGGATTATGTTTTCTAGCTTGTAGAATTACTAAGCAATCTTATTTGAGATCTGTCGTGTATTCATAGCTGAAACGGAAAATGGTTGAGGCAGGCGCGAAGGAGATGCAATCAAACATTGTTTATTCACAATACTTCTTAAGAAACAAAGAATGCCACGAGGGGCAAAACAGAATAAAGCTTAACCAATACACGTAACAGGAAATTAATGAATGACAAAGAAACAGAGGAAACACAAGGGCTAAATACCAAATCAAACAAGGGACAATGACAAACACCTGGGCATGGAATAAACGAGACAGGGATCTATTGGTTAAAGGAAACATGTGACAAGAAAAGGGAGTAACCAAACAATGACGTGACTGACAGACCTAACTGGGAGCTATACATGAAACAGACACAAGAGGGAACCAAAACACCACACATAAGGGAGCAAACTAGAGACACTGAAACACACAGGGCAGAACTCAGATAGTACATGAACACAGGAGAGAACTAACCGAACCAAAAGGGGAAGTCCATATCCCAGCCCCTCCAGGGCTGGACGTTACAAGATCAATGTGATATCATTACAAATTCCACATAAATTGATGAATGGTAATCTTGTTAGATTTAGGCTTAATAGCGTTATCATTTGCTGAAATTAACAAAAGCGATAGCTAGCAGAATGATTCTTACCAATGCTCCGAATCTGTTGTAATAGCGTATTCATGTAACACTTCTATTAGATTCATTGCTAATAATTATTGATTTTTTATGTGGGGGCAAACAGAGTATCATCAATAAATAAATAAAAAATAGGCCTGTTCCTGATATTTGGTGGATTACCAATAGCTGGCAGGAATATCTGTTTGCCTTAATAGGCTAATGTTAATGTATATGGTGACATGAGTTAGCCAGTATACTGTGATTACCTCAGTGGTTGGTTCACATTCCCTGTTATGTTTTGTAACTCTTGGATGAAGGTTGATCTTTTGTCAGTGTATCATGTTAGTGAAGAAGATACTCAAATATTTTACCTGTTTTCTGATGTTGGAAGCAAGAGTTGGCGCACTGAGAGTCTTACGTTGAGTTACCCATTAAAATAAGTGTGTTTGAAATCTTAGCAAATTTATTAAAAATAAAAAATGAAAAAAGCCCAGTATTTTTGAGTATGATGCTACATGCTTGGCACACCTATTTTTGGTCAGTTTTTCCTATTATGTTTTGTAGGAACTCTGAAGCTCTATCAGGTTGGGTGGGGAGCATCGGTGCACAGCTATTTTCAGATCTCTCCAGAGACGTTCAATCGGGTTCAAATCTGGGCTCTGGCTGGGCCACTCAAGGCCATTCACAGAGTTGTCCTGTAGCCACTCATTTGTTATCTTAGCTGTGCACTCTGGGTCATTGTCCTGTTGGAAAATGAACCTTCACCCCAGTCTGAGGTCCAGAGTGCTCTGGAGCAGGGTTTCAGCAAAGATGTCTTTATACATTGTTGCATTCATCTTTCCCTCAATTCTGACTAGTCACCCTGATCTTGTTGCTAAAAATCATGGCCACAGATGATGCTGCCACCACCATGCTTCACTTTAGGAATGGTATAATAGAGACTAGCCTACTGTATGCCAATTAACACATTTTGATTGTAGGTGAAGGCTGTGCTTAATTTTCGCCTGTGCTGGGGGTATTTGTTTACCAAAGACCATTACGAGTGAAAACCTCTCACACAACACCCTACTCCCTTCATTCTGTACTACCTTTGACCTGAGCTCTGGTTGGAAATAGAATACTAATCTCGCCATCTTCCAAGCAGTTGGTGAGTCAGAGAGTTTCAGTCTCCAGTCCACAAAACATTGTGGAAGGTGGTTAATTACTAAATGCTGGTCAGGTGTTCAGGGGTTAATGTGTACTACAGAGGCTGTTTCTGGGGGATGGGGGGGTGTATTTCGGCACCTGCTCTTGATGGTGAGATTAATAGCTGGAAGTATAGTGCTTATCATGCGTTTGGCCTTACTGCTAGATGCGTGAAATATTTAGGGTTTGACACCACCGTTCAGCTTGACACATGCACTCATTTGCACATGAACTCACGCACGTAAACACGCTTCACAAAGACCAACACAGATTCAGGATTGGGTTGAAAGCAGTGCACATTTGAGGTAATCCATATCCTCAAAAATCATTACAACTTCATAATTGTCTTTATAATATGTTTCTGATGAAGTAGCCAAAATGCTGAACATCAGTAATTTAGAAGAAAATAAAAACATTTCACATTCTCCCACAAATCCCAGACCTGATATTCTTTGCTTCCCACTAAAACCCAAACTTGACGAGAGGACATTTTAGACGGCATAGACGGAGAGGGTCCTGAATAAGTGTGTGTGTGTGTGTGTGTGTGCGTCACAGAAGATTACCAGGGGAGTCTATTGAGTGCCCCTCACTCTACATATGGAAGACATTACCCAAAAGAGAAAACAGCCTGACTCAGTGGCCTTTTTTGAATAACCTCAATCAGTTGGGAAAACAATCCCTGGTCCATTCTGAGGGCTCTATCCCACTCTCTCCAGTGTTCTCTGTCTCTGCTTCTTTCTCCCTCTGCATGTCTTTGTTTCTTTATTTCGTTCAGTTGAAGAAGGAAATCCCACTCCAACCTCTCTCTGGTTTCTCTCAGAAAGCAAAAACATAAAAACAACACAGTTCAGTTCTGGTTCAGCATTCGACAACACATCTAAAACAACCAGTTCAGTTGTGGTGCAGCGTTTAGTAACTGTTCTGAAACGAGTGAGTTTGTCATTCAGTATACAACAACAAACAACTTCAGTTGTGCTGCATCTTTTAACAACAGAGCTAAAAACATAAAAACAGCACAGTTCAGCTGTGGAGCAGCATTCAAAATCAGATCTGATACATTGACATCCAGAGGCCTGTTATTGTCAGTATGTTGGCACTCTGAGTTTGCTAACTAGAAATGCTCAGAGACATCTACTTTGTGTCGCTGTCTAAGAGTAGCCATGGGGTGTAGTCTTGAACTATACTGATGTATCTGTCTAGTCTTCTGCAGGGTAAATGATCATCCTACTTTCTCTGTCTAGGTGTGGGATACAGAGCTGGAGCGTACAGCCGAGGAGTGGGCTGAGACTTGTCTTTGGGAACATGGCCCGGCGAGTCTCCTGCCCCAGATTGGACAGAACCTGGGTGTCCACTGGGGATGGTAAGGTTAAGAAACTAAAAGCTTCTTTGACTGTCCTTGTTAGAGAATCAAAAACCTTTTGGTTCCAGGTACAAACGTTTGGTTCCCTGTAGAAACTTTTCTCAAGAGAGTTTCCAAGAGAATTATATCTGGAGCCCAGATGTTTAATTTATTGTAGGGTCCCACCTTCAGCATTCACATAAACAAATAGCTGTGTGACTCTGTGCAGGCCTCGCCCCCCTACCTCCCATGTTCAGGCCTGGTATGATGAGGTAAAGGACTATTCCTTCCCCTACCCCCAAGAGTGTAACCCCTACTGCCCCTTCAGATGTTCCGGCCCAGTCTGCACCCACTACACACAGGTAGGCAGTGGATAAAACCATGACTAAAATGAGAGGGGGAACCTGAAATTTACTTCTCAGAAATGTTTCACTCATTATTACCGTACTTAAATACAGTACGGTGTGTGTGTGTGTGTTTGTGTGTGCGTGCGTGCGTGCGTGCGTTTGTGCGTGCGTGCGTGCGTGTAGTTGGTGTGGGCAACCAGCAGCAGGATCGGCTGTGCCATCAACAGGTGTTACAACATGAACGTCTGGGGCCAGATCTGGGCCAAAGCAGTTTACCTGGTCTGCAACTACTCGCCAAAGTAAGATCACAAACACTTAAGGTGGTTTTCCACCACATATACCATGGGTCATTATATGACCAGCCTGCTTGAATCTAGACTGATTGGGGTTATATGCTTAGCTCTTACCCGTGGGTAAATTCTTAATAAATGTTCCCTTATATGCACTTATACACACATTACATAACCACAGCAATAAGTATAATGATTTAAATACTTTTATTTCTTATTTTCACATTCAAACAAAAATTGCAATGTGGCAATCGCAGGTCCATCTTTGATAATAGGCTATTTGCACTGCTCCACTACTTCCTGAACTTAAGGCAGCTCCTTGTTTCCTGTCTTACATTATTGGAGAAACTGATTAATCCACGTGTGTCACAATGGTCGAACAAAAGTAGATGAATCAGTTTGTCCAATATTGTAAGACAGGAAACAAATGAGCTGCCTTAAGTTCAGGAAGTAGTGGAGCTGTGCATATAGCCTATTGCGTTTTATGCTGTGCTTTTGTGTGTAAAAAAACACTACATAGTGTAGGGAAACATCACATATTTATAGATTTTTTTCATATCTTTTAAATATCAAGAAATAGTTTTTACAGCTGTGTAAGTGGGTATCTACAAAAAGAAGTACACATATAATGGATGGAATCAGAGGAGAGCTGAAGGAAATGACAGGAGAGGCTAGAGCAGGTTAGAAGAAACATGCATACTATGTCCTTATATCCTGTATTATTTTCTCTGTATTATTTATGTCATTGTAGTCCATGATTGTCTGTCCAATAAACAGCCCTTCTATTACCTTGTCTTCTATGGTTTCCCCCCATGTCCTAATATCTGCCCTGTCCAGGGGTAACTGGTGGGGTCATGCACCTTACAAACATGGCACCTCCTGTTCTGCTTGCCCCCCAAGCTATGGAGGAGGTTGCAAGGACAACCTCTGCTTCAAAGGTTTGTGTGGGTTCAGTGTTAGAATTACTCTTCCTCATTCCACACGTTTGTATCTGTCTTGTTCAGTGTTAGAAAAGAGTAATGGTTCTGAATAAAAATTGTGCGACTTTCTATTGATCAGTTATGTGTACAACTTAAGTGAAAAGAATGATCGGTGTTTCCAGACGATGGCCCAGAATCACAGACACCACCGGAGGAGACTGAGGAGAACAACTTCATAGAACCACAGAACCCCCGGAGCCCCCAGAGGCCACAGCCCAAGTCCCCGGCACAGATCCCTGCAACCCCCACCACAACCTCACCAGCGGAGAGGCTGAGGAGTGAGATGGTCAACACTCAACAGATGTGTAAGGGAACATTTTGCTGTTATTTCTGGCTTCAGTTGTCTCCAAATGGGGGTATAGGTTCTGGATTTGGGGGTTGGGGTGACAGTGAGAACAACCTTGGTTTATAACAACTGGTTGGCATTTTGAAAGTGCTCAAATAGCTCTCTTCAGGGCTAATAAGTTCACTGACAGATAAAGCCTGCATAAGTTCAACGCAATTTGGGAAAAATGGGAAAACAAGTAAAATGCTTCCGCTTGCGTGTGGGTTATATTTTTTCTCTATGCTTCTTTGCTACAATTACTGTTCATCCCACTAATTGTATTCATCCCACTAAATATTGCAAGTCACTTTTCAGTGCAATGAGAGGCAGGATAATTTTTGTGCTAACCTTGCATTGACATCTTATTGCGTGTTGGTTTTGGGACATCTGAGGGGGGCTGTGGTTTTTAAATGGCTGAGGGCCCTGCTGGTAAACTTAGACATCAACTTTTCTTCTCCCTTTCTCCCTATTTCTCTTGTCCTCTCATCCCCCTTGCTTTTCTTCCTACTTCCCACCCTGAACCCCTTACAGGAATGTTTCATTTATTTTGTTCATGTTACTGTTATTAAGGTAATCCCATTGAGAATCTTTTGTGCAGCAGGGACTTGTTACTTCTTCATTACTCCTAATATGAACCAGGACTAGTCTGAAAGGAATAATACATACCAGTACTGGTCTGAAAGGAATAATACATACCAGGACTGGTCTGAAAGGAATAATACATACCAGGACTGGTCTGAAAGGAATAATACATACCAGGACTGGTCTGAAAGGAATAATACATACCAGGACTGGTCTGAAAGGAATAATACATACCAGGACTGGTCTGAAAGGAATAATACATACCAGAACTGGTCTGAAAGGAATAATACATACCAGGACTAGTCTAAAAGGAATAATACATACCAGGACTGGTCTGAAAGGAATAATACAAACCAGGACTGGTCTGAAAGGAATAATACATACCAGGACTGGTCTGAAAGGAATAATACATACTAGGACTAGACTCAAATAAATAATATTTATATAGCCCAAAGTATGTGGACACCTCTACTTTTGGTGGATGAGGGATAATTGTCTGGGGCTTTTTTTCAGGTTTTGGGCTAAGCCCCTTAGCTCCAGTGAAGGGTCATCTTAATGCTACAGGATACAAAGACATTTTAGACAATTGGATTCTTCCAACTTTGTGGCAATAGCTCCTGTTCCAGAATTAAAACTATATATCACCTAGTGTGTTGTTGTATGTGTTTCAGCTCAGCTTGTGAAGTGTGAGACTAAACTACGAGATCAGTGCAAAGGAACCACGTGTAATAGGTAAAGAAAACAAATCAGTAGTATCTACAACACTAGCACACGCACAACACACAACCTTAGGCTGCTCTTCTAACACTGAGAAATTAACATCCATTCCATGGTTAAACAGCTTTCCTTCCAGAATAACATTTTGGAATTCTGTAAACGTTTTCTCTAAACCGTTTACACTTTAGAGAAACCCTTTTCATTCAGGGAGATGTCACTTCACCGTTAGGTTAGTGGAATAGTATTATCTTCTCTGCGATTCGTAATTTAATTTATGATAAGAACTGAGAAGGTTCAAGAAGTACTGACTAATGACAAGGGCTGTCATTCGTGTAACATTTGACCTAAACCAAGGGAGGAGGGAGATGAAGATGTGTCTTAGAAAGCCCCATCACATAAATATATCCTATAGTAAGATAGATAGAATATATTCCAAATTTGAATTGCAGAAAATTTTTAAGCGTGTTTAACTAACTCCAAGGAGATTGCAGGTATCTCTAGTTAACCATCCCTGAGACTGTGTTGTACAGTTAGCACTTCTGTATACCAGCAGAGAAGTAATGTATGGTGGTCATTTATGCTGGAGCCCTTTAATAACAAAAATAATTAAATGCATAGATCTAAGTGACTTCAAAGAGGGCCATCCTACACTTTGAAACAGTGTAGTAAAAATGTCACCTGTAATAAAGCAATAATCAAAAACTGGCATGAAAGTCAACTGAACAATTTGCTTACTGCTAGATAATTTAAAGCATGAAGTATTTCCATTTAGAAATACAATTTTCATCCTCAGTTATCTATAACAATTTCATCTACACTGTGTGCCGAATCAAAAATGTAAATATACCTCAAACCTGAACATTTAAGAAAGTAAATGTAAGTTATTGGCTTTCTTTAAAGAATACAATATGTGTACACAATTGTTGGGCTAATATTAGTATGCAGAATAATTATGCAACTAAAGTAAAAACTTAAAGTTTAAGTGAGAATAATAAACAAACAACTCAAAATAAACATTTCTGACATTTCAAAACAAATCAGTGACCAATATAGACACCCTTCTTTTCCATAACATTCATAAGCCTTCCATTCATGGAGTATGTCAGTTTCTTGATCTTTCGACGATCAACTTTTTGTGCAGCAGCAACCACAGCCTTCCAGATACTGTACAAAGAGGTGTACCATTTTCCTTCACCGTAAATCAAGGAACCACAAATAGGGTTATGTTCAGGTGAGGAAGTGGGCCATGTCTTTATTCTTTCATCTTTAAGGCCTTTACTGGCTAGCCACACGGTGGAGTACTTCGATGCATGTGATGGAGCATTGTCCTGCATAAAAATCATGGTCGTCTTGAAGGATGCAGTAGGTTTGGGAGTTGAGTCCACCTTCAACCTAAAAAGGTCCAACTAGATCATCTTTAATAATACTAACCCATTCCAGTACCCCACCTCCACCTTTTTGGCATCTGAGTTGAAGTGTTTCAAGATTTCTACATCCCTCTGAAAGACATTTTACAATTTTTTACTTTTCTGAGTCAGTTAATTCTTGGAGTTGGAACATATGCATAATAATGATGATATGGTGAAAATACTGAATTGCCTAATAACTGTGCACACAGTGTACATGTTTTTAAAGGAAATATTTTCATTTACAATATCCATATGCCCAGGTATTTGTATGCAGAAACACACAGTATGAATACCATTAAGAGTAAACAAATCCAAATATTCACACACCTTTTTAGACTTAGAAACAAACTCTTTTTCTCGAATTTAACACCAACTTCAAATCAAAAAGATGTCTCTGCAAGACATTAAATGCAGCCCGTGCCTTTAAATATCCTGATTAACTGTAGGAGCAATAGCATATAACACACTGTCAGATGCATATTAAACCTTTAACAGATAAACCGATTTCATTTCTATAAAGGGATAATAAAATTTGGCCAAGAATCGATCCTTGAGAGACCTCCTTTGATACAGTATGTTAAAAAATCTGATTTCACCCCTTCTGTAAGTACACATTTAGATTTGTCAATTAAGTCATTTTTAAACCAGCTACAAGTAGCCTGATCAAAGCTCATTGCTGAAAATGTCAGAATGAGCAACAAGTGATGAACAGTCAAGTTTTAGATAAAGAAATAAAAATAGAGCAAGTAGGTAAGTTCAAGTGTGAACGTTCTGTGATTGTGCGTGTTGTTCCCAGGTACGAGTGCCCTGCTGGCTGCCTGAGCTCTTCATGGAAGGTTGTTGGGACTGTGCACTATGAGATGGTGAGGGCCAATGTATACATTATCAAGCATGTCTTAATGCACTGTATTCTCTAAATAGTGCACTACATAGGAACCTTTTGGATTAGGGTGCCATTTGCAATGCAGAATAATTGTTATAATGAAGCGTTGAAGAAAAAGAATTATAGAAGTATTGTAAGTATAACTGCATAATTCATTATTAATTTACAATTTGTAGCATGAAGAAGGCAGTCCTGGACAGGAAATGTTGTATAATTTGTTAAAGGTATGCTGCACTAACTTTACATTGTAAATGTTAACTGGATTAACTTCACTCTGCAAACTATACAGCAATCCAGTATTTGTGGTGCCGGCCTTCATTCGGGAGTGATAGATAATGATGGAGGATGGCTGGATGTCACCAGGCAGGGCAGGAAGGACTTCTTCATCAAGTCCAATAAGAACGGAGTCCAGTCTCTAGGGTGAGATGTCTTAAGATGGCCCAGCACAATTTAATTGCCTTGCAAGCTGCATTTCCTTCATCGTCATGTCAAACATACAGTATTCCTTCCAGTCTGGAAAGAAACTGAGTAGCAGAAGATGTGTGTTTGTGTCAAAGTGTGTGTGGTTTTGTTTTATTTACAGGAAGTATCAGAGTGCCAACGCATTTATTGTCTCCAAGGTAACAGGTCAGTCAGTATAGTACAACAACAACTAATCTTGATCTCTGCTCCTGTTGAACATCCTGAAGTGTATCCATGACAGGATAATCAGACAAAACACTTTAAATCCATGAGCAAATATTCTTGGGGCATACTAAAATCAACCTTCATGTCTTCCAGTAAAAGTTATCTCCTGTGAGACCACGATTGCTGTACTTTGTCCCTACCAGAAACCTGTTAAGCACTGTCCAAGGTAAGACACTGATTCTCTGTCTTGTTCTTCCCCGTTAGTAAATCAAAATGTTTACATTGATATACAATGATCTGGTCTGTCTTCAGGTTATATTGCCCTCAGAACTGCATGGAAGAGAACCCTAATGTGTCACGGGTCATTGGAACCAGAATTTATTCAGATGTAAGTGACTCATACTGGGAATACGGTACATCTGGTGTATCCTTAGAATCTCTGAGGATCCATATTAGATTGTTCCTTGTCTGACATGACAGTGCTGTTCAATGGTGCGTGTTTCCCTGTAGGGACTACTAAACACATTGTTACCGATTTCGTTCTCTTTATGCTTATGTCTATCCATTACGTCTCTCAATGCTTGTCTATCATTTCTGTCACTTTATGCTTATGTCTATCTATAATATCTCTTTCTAACTTATGTCTACCTATATATTATCTTTCTTTATACTTACGTCTATAATTTCTTTGTTTTTATGCATATGTCTATCTATAATTTCTCTCTCTTTATGCTTATGTCTATTTATCATTTCTCCATCTTTATGCTTATATCTATCTATAATATGTCTCTCTAAGCTTATGTCTACCTATATATTATCTTTCTTTATACTTACGTCTATCATTTCTTAGTTTTTATGCTTATGTCTATTTATACTTTCTCTCTCTTTATGCTTATGTCTATCTATAATTTCTCTCTCTTTATGCTTATGTCTAATTATAATTTCTCTCTCTTTATGCTTATGTCTATTTATCATTTCTCCATCTTTATGCTTATGTCTATTTATACTTTCTCTCTCTTTATGCTTATGTCTTTCTATTAATTCTCCATCTTTATGCTTATGTCTATCTATAAATTCTCTCTCTTTATGCTTATGTCTAATTATAATTTCTCTCTCTTTATGCTTATGTCTATTTATCATTTCTCCATCTTTATGCTTATATCTATCTATAATATGTCTCTCTGCCTCTGTCTCTTACCATAGAAATCCAGTATATGCCGGGCGGCGGTCCATGCAGGTGTTCTTCAGAACAATGAGGGTGGTTACATCGACGTGATGCCAGTAGACAAGAGGAAACAGTACATTTCATCGTACCAAAACGGCATTTACTCAGAGAGGTCAGTACAGTCCCATGTCTACACAGTAAAAACGACAGTGTTAAATAAACACCCTAAGTGTTAAATTAACACTCTTCAGTGTGTATGTAGTTTAACTGGACCTATATATAAACACTGAGCGTGTTAATTTAACACTGACGTTTTTGCTGTGTATATGGAACTAATCATACTGAACAGTAACTAATCCTTAAAAGACATGGGAGCTAACACAATAGCATGTTTTCTCACCTACTTATTAAAAAAACATAGTTCATAGTCCATATTGGCCATAGTCTATAGATATCCTTTGGTGTCTCCAAGTAAATAACTGGACAATCCTGACCGACATACACTGGCGGGCATGAAACGTGTTTGGTGACTGTCAAGCAGGGCTAGTAGGCCACGATTGTTTACGGTCCAAAATCCTTACTGTGCACTATCCAGTTGGGCAGATCATCAAGTGTGACCTAAACAGTGCCAACCTCCAGACTGATGTATTTAAGATTTGGTCAATGCCATTTTTTGTCTCATCTATAACCATTGCTAAGTGATAATTAACAATTCCAGGTTGGGCTGTTCATAATGAGTTTATACATAGTTTTCAAAACCAAAAAATGTGTAGTTAACCCTGCCTTGTTGGCATTTCTGCAACTACTTGGACAGATCTGTGGGATGGCGAGGGGCGTGCCGAGGGGCATGCACATGGTTCAACCAACCACATGTCATCCAGCCTCCGATTCTTTTCGCACTGCTCCTCCAACATGGAAATCTTAAGTCAGACCATGCAATGGATAATTACGTTCACCAACTAAGCTTCCGCAAATGAATTTACATTCGCACAATCTGGACACAAGGAGTAGTTGGAGAGCAACATGGGAGGATAGATAATCAGACTTATCTAGCCCAAGTCCCAGGCAGCACTATGCCAGTTTGTGCAGCCTTGTACAGAGGCCCGGTGAAATCCAGAGAACCCATAGTCAGGCTCGAACCACTGGCTACCATGAAGTAGACTGTCCTGCAATGCAGCGACTTAGCCCACTATGCCATGCGGCCCCACATGTGTCAAACATTTGTATGTTTAAAAAGGTTCAACAAATAAAACAAACTGAACAAGTCCCACAGATGTGACAAACAGAAATGAAATAATGTGTCCCTGAACTAAGAGGGGGTCAAAATCAAAAGTAACAGTCAATTTCTGGTGTGGCCACCAAGTACTGCTCTGTATCTCCTCCCCATGGACTACACCAGATTGCCAGTTCTTGCTGTGAGATATTACTGCACTCTTCCACCAAGGTACCTGCAAGAATTTGAATGCCCATATATGTAAGTGTGTCTACCTAATGCGGTGACATCCCATTACATACGGTAACCCTTGTATTGCAATGAGAACAAGTTCATATGCAACATTGTTGCCGGTGATGTCTGGTGAGGACCCGCCTTACAAAAGGCCTACAGCCCCTCAGTCCAGCCTCTCTCAGCCTGACACAGACAATCTGAGCACTGGATGGATTGTGCATTCCGGGTGTAACTCGGGCTGTTGTTATACCACAGGTGTGATGTTCGGCTGTACCGAACGCAGGCGTTGTTACACGTGGTCTGCCACGGTGAGGACAATCAGCTGTCCTTCCTGTTTCCCTGTAGTGCTGTTTTAGGCATCTCACAGTACAGACATTGCAATTTATTGCCCTGGTCACATCTGCAGTCCACATGCCTCCTTGCAGCATACCTAAGGCAGGTACATGCAGATGAGCAGGGACTTTGGGCATTTTTCATTTGTTGTGTCTCAGATTCATTAGAAAGGTCTCTTTACGGTCCTCAATTTTCATAACTGTGACCTTAATTTCCTATCGTTTATAAGCTGTAGGTTTCTTAAAGACTGTTCCACAGATGCTGGTTCATTGAACAAGCATGAAACATTGTTTAACCTCTTTATAATGAAGATCTGTCAATTTATTTGACTTTTTTACAAATTTAAAATACAGTGTCCTGAAAAATTTACTTTTTTGTTGCTTAGTTTATAATATACTGTAGACTTGGATACATATTATTCTGAAAATTAATTAATAGAATACAGTGTCAAGAAAAACTAATTGGATTTTCTTGAATTTCTGCATTGATTTGTCATAATTGTATTTGTTACAGAAATAAGAAAATATTTTTACTAATAATAAAAAATTACAGAGATTTTTTCTTCTATAAATGTTACTGTTATTTAACCAGCCAAGTTTACTAAGAACCCATTCTTATTTACAGTAATGATCTGGAAGCTGTTAGGATTAACTTTACTGTCCTAAATGACACCAGTCAGATTCCTTAGGCTACCTTGCCTACAAAAAGTAAAAGCTATTACAAATACCACCATATCAACTAAATCAGGAGTCTCCAACAAAATATAGCCTCATTCAGCTTATCAAACAGCTAATTATTAGAATTAGGTGTGCTAAGTTAGGGTTGGAGTGAAAACAATCTGGACAGTAGCTCTCTAGGACCAGGGTTGGAGATGCCTGAACTAAATAGTATACTGCTTATGATATGCACTCTATGGGTCTGTGGATCAGAATGAGTGCACTACGGGGGGAATGGGAAGCCATTTGGGAGTCAGAGGGAACAGTTGAGTCAGTCCTTTACAGTAGCTGCTTTTCTGTTCACGGTGAAGCCTTGTACCAGTTAAAACAGGAAACAGTTTAGTCTGTGCTAGTTGTGGCATGGATAGTTAAAGCTTCTGTAAGTCCAGTGCATGGCAGCTTGCACATAAAAGGATGGGTTGTTTGCGCCACAAAGGTATTTAATGTTAAATGTTGATGTTTAATCATTGGAATACTGGGAAAGTTGGAAACTTGCCCATGAACAATAAGGGTGTAGCTATCGTAATGTTTTATAGACTTACAGCTAGTTTTATATTAGTTTTATAAAGCCTCCCATTATAGCCTAGCAGCATTGAAATGTCTTTAAGCCAGGCAGCTATTTGCTGAGTATTAGTGTTATAAAGCATAGTATTACAGCCTAGCAGACACCCTAGTACACAACAAATTCTCCAGTGTTACATTAACACTGTTATTGTGGACTCATATAGACACCAAAACTAGTGGTAAAGTATAACACTGTGTAGGGGTAAACCATCATTATCACATTATTTAGTGTTATAAATATAGTTTATCACTATACAGTGGTATAATTTGCTGTGTATTAGCCTACTGTTAAAAGCTTAGCAGCTAAAATTGTATTAGTGGTGCATAGCTTAATTTCTGGCATGTAGCTTATTATTGGTTTTATAAGGCCTATTAAAATGTTTGACAGAGCGCTACAGTATACTGTATGCATTATCTTGCTTCAGTAGGTGCAGATTTAAACATAATCTATCACCGATACATTTTGATATTAAGTTGAAAATATTACACAATATGCACAAATGTGACATGCTAGCTAGCCAGCTAATGCCCCAGCAATCTAGCTGTAAAGCCCTTGGTCTACTAGCTACTGTAGAAATACATAATTACTAGTAAAATGTACGAGTCACAATGATTTAATTTTCACCAAGTAGATCAGCAGTTCTATCACCTATCTAGCTCAATTTCATACAGAATTAGCAATATTCTGTCAACCTTCATTTTTTATTTTACGTGCCATTATGTGCAAGTATTTACACAAAGTAGTATCCACACCCAGCCATGCTAAATCTTCTGTCATTACATTCCAATAGGTAGCCATTTCACATTGTTTCTACCGACACTTTCAATGATTACTTCTGACAAAGTTGATCAACAGTTATTATCTATCTACCTCAAATTCAAACATGCTTAGCAATATTCTGTCAACATTCATTTTTTATTTTACATACAGTTTGTCCAAGTATATACTCAAAGTAGTATTCAGTGATTATCTGTTAGTGTTACTGCCTGGACCTGACTGGTTTGTCCAATTATTTTTCAGGATAATGAATAGAACATTTCCAAAACACTTTGGTCCATGTGAGCGTTGGAATTCGGTTGATTTAACTTCTTGGCTTGAGATGGTTGAAAGCAAATAACTTTCCTTGTCCCACTCTTTACAATGAAACATTTTCTGTCTCTTTTGCCATTGAGAGCTAGAATGGTGGCCTCTAGCAAAACAGCGGCTAGATAGTTTCAACCGATAAAGTTGGGCAGGAGCACTTCCCATTGTTCTTCCTCACTATTTTCCAGCTCAAATGTATGGTTGGATATTACCAATCAATAATACTTGATCAAAGTTGAAATCGTCCACCTCTTCCGATATTTTTTAACTTGCACTCCCCATTGCTGAAAAAAATCTTCATATATAGTTTTGCTCATAGGTTTGCATACCCTGGCAGAAATTGTGAAATTTTGACATTGATTTTGACAATATGACCAGAGCAGGCCAGATACTGAGCCATGGGGAGCAGAAAATAACTGTCAAAAGACCTGTGTAATAAGGCACTGGAACTGCATAATGTTGGAAATGGATAATAAAAGATATCCAAAGTTTTGCAAATGCCAGTCAGTATTGTTCAATCACTTATTAAGAAGTGGAAGATTTTGGATTCCTTGATATCAAGCCAAAGTCAGGTAGACCAAGAAAGATGTCAGCCAAAACTGCCAGAAGTATTGTTTGGGATACAAAGAAAACCCACAGTTAACCTCGGGAGACATACAGGCTGCTCTGAAAAAAAAACGGTGTGGAGGTTTCAAGGAGCACAATATCACGATACTTGAACAAAAATGAGCTGCATGGTTGAGTTGCCAGAAAGAAGACTTTACTAGACCAGTGCCACAGAAAAGTCTGGTTAAATACTCCTTACAACACCTTGACACACCTCATAGCATCTGGCATACTGTCATTTGGAGTAACAAGACCAAAATACAGCTTTGTTCACATTATGGTCACTTTATTTGGCTAGCAGTTTGGTTCAACTGTCTGTCAAACAAAAGCTCTTGAAAATAAGCTTGGATAAACAGCTAATCACTCTTTCTCTTTCATCATCTGGACTTCCGTGACAATACAGTTAGATTCCTGTTTATTTCTGTCTGTCTATCATCTTGGTTTCACTTTTGGTTTTACGTTTCACTTTCTTCTCTTCAAGAAAACTTGGACGTCAGGCCAATTTCAGTTAAAGTTATCGATATGTTTAAACATCTCAGACTTTTATATCTGGGTTGCAGTGACTTAAATCATACTTTATGGGATCACAGTTGACATCGATCAGCAGTGTGTGTGTGTGTGTGTGTGTGTGTGTGTGTGTGTGTGTGTCTCAGCTATGTATCTATTTGTCTGTCTTGTCTGTCAGTCAGTCTGTGTATTGTAAATACTGCCACATGTTGGAATTCTGACCCATTCCACATGCAGCCTGACTAATTCATCCTCTTGTTCTCTCATCCCCTCATCCTTCTCTCTCTCCCTCCCTGTGTTTCTCCCTCATGCTCCTTCTTCTCCCCACCAGTCTTCAGAACCCCCCAGGAGCAAAGGCGTTCCGAGTGTTTGCTGTGATCTGAGGGCTCTGTGATCTGAGGGCTCTGTGGTCCGACTGAATGTTCCGTGTTCCGAGGGCAGGAGCTCTCCGATCTTCTTTTACACCAACACAAACTCCTTCATCTCAGCTGTTTGTGGGGCAGAGGGGGCCATGATCAGCTAGCCTTTTTGGTGTAAACATTTAGAAATGATCACCGTGATCACCTAGCCTAGACCAGAAAGGTCAGAGGGCAACTCCACAGTAACCAAAGGAATCTTAGACACAATCAAACAAAGAGAGGTGCATGGGGGTTGAATTGGTGGCTGCTAACATCTGTTTTATGTTAACTGGTTCACTCTAAAAACTGTGTATATTTTACATACAGTAGTAACCGGGATTACTTAATTATGTACATAATGGAAATGTGTCTCAGAAATGTGATGTTAGCACTTAAATGACAATGCCGGCACAAAATGAACCTAGGGGTTAATAACACATGGGTACCAGGTCAACCGTTCTCTGGGATATGTTTTCATGCTAAACGAATGTGCCAAGTTTAAGTGCGAACTGATAATTACCTTATAACACTAGTCGTGAGGGCATGGATGAAGTAAAAAGAAATCACTATTTTATACCACTAACAAGGCTCAAAATAGCACCACACTTCCACGGTAGCATAATGAGGGTCTCTACATGCAACCCGAAACATTGAGAACTTTGTAATTGTACAGACAGTTTATTAAAAAGATAGTTTAAAAAACACTACTGTTTGTGTATACAGGCAGGCGCCATCTTGGGAAAACAGACTCGACCAGACAAACCACACGAACACTGTGCTACCTAAGCTAAACTGTGATCAAATTGTGTTCGATTTTAGTTTGCCTCGCCAGCTGTAAATCTTGCTCATTTATCTGCATGAATGAGCGAAAAAACTTTTGCCATGGGAGATTCCAAGTCACAGTTCAGCTCACGTAGCACAGTGTTCATGGTTCAACTGGTCAAGTCTATTTTCCCAAGATGTCGCCTGCCAGTATATGTGAACGGTACTGTCTTTTAAACTGTCCACTTACAAAGTTCTCAATGCTTCGGTTTGCATGTAGGGACCCTCTTTATGCTACCTTGGAAGTGTGGTGCTATTTTGAGCCTTGTTAGTGGTATAAAATAGTGATTTATTTTTACTTCATCCATGCCCTCACAACTAGTGTTATAAGGTAATTATCAGTTCGCACTAAAACTGGGTACATTCGATTAGAATGAAAAAATCTCCCAGGGAACGGTCAGTACCCATGTGTTATTAACCCCTAGGTTCATTTTGTGCCAGAATTGTCCTTTAACAGGAAATTAATATGGTGTTATAAACATGGCATGTTTCAGGGGCCTGCTTTTATTTGTCACATGTTATTATTGGTGCTTTGGACTTTATCTTCAACATATGTTTAAGAAATTGTAATGGATATATTTTTATTTTTTTGTTTGTATTCTGGTTTCAAATCAGTGCTATTATGGGGGTTTGTAATGCTGCTACTTTGGATTTGATGTGTATTGTTGTTTGCATAGATGTCCAGGCTGAGTTGAGTACAGTTTAGAGTATGTTATGGCTAGGGCACTTTGCTTTGAGCAGCACAGAGGGCGGCTTAGGCTTCATTCAAACAGGCAGCCCAATTACAATGCTTCCAAGATACTAGGATACTCCATTAAATGTTCTTGGGACCAATTAAGATATTTTTTGAGCCCATCTGATCTGATCCAGAGGGTGGAAACAGTTAAAAGAATGATTGTATATCAAAACTGGTCTGACTGTTCAAACACTACTTAGTAATGTTTTGGTAGAATTTGTGTGTATCAGATTTTATGGAATTGTTTAGCTGGGTAGAACGACCTGCAGGTCAGGAAATACACCACTCTAGCCAAACTGTGGGATGATTTCAGCACTTCATATAGCTGATTATTGATTGGTCACATTCTGAACACACACAAACTCAGTCTGCCAGTTAAAGGGATAGTTCATCTTCGTTTTCAGACCTGAAAATAGAATCAAAATAACAGACAGACAGAAATGTATGATATATATATATATATATATATATATATATATGACAGTTTATAGAGTGTATAGTAGGGCTGGAAACTAAAATATAGAAAGGGCTTGAGTGCACTAAGAAATCCTGTCAGTATAAATGTTACACTCATAGGTACATTCATAGGAATATTACTTTTGACATGTTACTATTTTATAAATATGTCCACAGTGGCCAGTACTAAGCCTCAAAATACAGTATTTAATGTATTAATGTGTAATTTGTTTATGAAGTACCGTATAGTGGATATATACAGGGATGCTGGTTCCCCAGGAGTTTATATTATGGAAGATTTTTCCTGTACTTAAATCTAAACATACTGTACCATTGTAGGGTTGCAAATTCCCTGATCTTCTAGAAATCTTGGTTAGAGGACTAGTTGCCCTTTTACTTATTAATTCCTTATCTTAGATGTCTTGCTTATCTCTTATAATCTTACAACCAGTACTTCTTGAACACCAGGGAATTTTGTAAAAGTTATTTTCAAACTTACACAATATCGAACAAAGCATACATTCTCTACATGATGCGCTCTCTGTGAAGACATTACAGTACGTTCCGTTACTATACCTGCATTTTTCACTGCCTCAAGTTGTACAAAATAAACATCTGTTTCTTATGCAATAGAGTCAAATTGTTAAATACATACATATGATATCCTCCCTACAGTATAATGTAGACTATGCCTCCAGATGTCTAAATAATATTCTCAGGATTTGCCACCTCAAAGTGTTGGAAGGCTGAGTAAGACCAGAGACTGTATAAATTGGACACAAACATTACAAGTTGGACTGCTGTTTCTCTGCTTTGCTGATATTTTTAGGATATGGCCCTAAGATTCCGATGCAGGGTCTGCTTCATTACTTTGCGCTCAGTTGGGTTGGGCCAATAACATGTAAAAAAAAAATACTGTATCTGTTTCAGGAGGCAATTGTCACACCAGAAAAATCACTTTTTGCATGTTTACTAAAAAGAAATAGAAAGTGTGCTAAGTTTAAATGGACATACAGTATATCATGAATTAACTTTTTTGCTGTGAATGAGTTCACCTTACAATTTAGGTCCCTATGTGCAGTCAAAATGTAGCTTTGGGAATCCACACAGGCCTGGCGCCAGGATGAAGTGACTGAGGGGGAAGTTAAAAATGGCTAATTATTTTTCTGTTATATACAGTATGTACACACACACACAGATTAGGCATAACATTATGGCCACCTGCCTTATATTGTGTAGGTCCCCCCAGTGTTGCCAACTTAGTGATTTTGTTGCTAGATTTAGCATCTCTTCAGACCTCTTAACAACTTTTATTCAAAAAGCGACTAGTGAGAAATCTAGCAACTTCTTGGACAAAACTTAGCTACTTTCCGTAGAAGTCACCAGTACTGCCCCTCAAGCGTGTGGTCTTGCTTTCCTGCCGGGACTCGTGGAACTGACAGAGAGAGAGAGGTGAGCTGAGTAAGCAGGCGAGAAGGTGGAGCAGTACAACAAGTTGACTGCACCGCAACTGACTTAGACCTGAATGTGCAAACAGGGTTTTTTGAATCTGTATTTTCTGCTCCCTTTTGTTTTAAATGTAAAGAGTTTACAGTTTATTTTTATGGTTTTCATGCACTTAATCACAATAGATATTTAGACAGTTGTGTACTCCTGTTTCTGCCGTGTGCAGGTCACAAATATATTTAGGCTATTGTCCTGTTCTATATCATTTTTATCATCCTAAATAACAACAAATCACTACTGTTTCAAAATCGAATAATGCTGTAGCGTCTGCTGAGCTGTACAAAACTCAGGGTGGCCACAATAAGTTTTGTAATCACGAACACAAGGCATTCTTTGATAAATAGCATTTATTTTGGACATCCATGCTGTCAAACATGCCATGATCATGTACATCATGCTCATATTTAACAGAATATTATTAAAATACTTAAAGTGTATGACTGACTCTGATGGCAGTTACTAGCCTACACATTTATCTCACAACTAAATAGCTTAAAAGCCAACCCTGTCAATAGAGATGCAGCATAGTTGTTTGTTTGTTTGTTGAACTGAGTAAGCAATCCTTCCAGTATCTTCCCAAAATCCTTTGGTAAGATCTCTTTCAAACACCAGTTGGATCAAGTGAGCTTTTCTCTGGTGTAGCATATGCAAATTTGTGCTGACTGAAGATGTTGACAGCACTATCCATGACTGTAAATGTGAAATGACAGCGCTATAATTCAGAATCATGTTTGAATGCGGTTTGTGCAGTGGGAAATGAGACACTGGATCAGATGAAAAGGTTAATATATTTTAGGGGGAAAACTTCAAAGAATGTTTTTGTGGGGGTTTTGCTATTTTTCTTAGGGGTGTTCAATATTTCAACTGGAGTGGAGAGAAAATACAACTAATTTAAGTACTAATTGAAGAGGAAGATGTTTTGACTGCTTGGATCGGGAGAAAACTTCCTGAAGGCGTTGCGTGTTGCTCTGTAGGCCAGCACCATATGGCCTTGTAGTGAATATGAGCTTCAATTGGGAACCAGTGGAGCAGGCGTAGAAGTGGGGTAACGTGGGAAAACTTGGGAAGATTGAACACTAGGCAGGCCTAGTGAATAAGGGTTTTTGCACTCTGGGATGGTGACGCTGTGCAGTTGTCAACTGTGATGGACATGTCTTGGATCAGACAGGCCTTCCCATGGAAGAAGAGCAGCTCAGCTTTGTCAGAATTGAGCTTGAGGTCACAGGCTAATATCCAAGCAGAGATATCACCCAGGCATGGAGAGATGCAGAGAAATTGAGTGTCATCTGCATAGCAGAAGAGGAGAGGGCCTAGAACATAGCCTTGGGGAACACCGGTGGAGAGTGTCCATGTAGCAGACAAAGATCCTTTCCATGTCACCTGGTAGGAGCACCCTGCCAGGTAGGATGCAATCCACGAGTGTGCACAGCTGGAGATGCCAAGATCTGAGATGGTGGAAAGTTGTATGTGATGTTCACAGTGTTGAAGTCCACAGATATATCTAGGAGAATGAGAACAGTGGAGAGTGTTAGCTTGGGCCTTGCGAAGAGCGAGTTAAAATAAGATGCCTTGGCACCCAGTCTTTAAAGAGTCTTGCAACATCTTCAAGTGTTGTACGAGTGGTGTAATTGTATAGTGGGAGCTTTTGACCTGTTGAATACAGGACTGTGTTTGGGACATCTTTTGTGTTGACAGAGAGGATGTGCACAGAAAGTTGGTCAAGCCGGGGCTCAATCCCCCTGGCACAAGTTTTTGTGTTGTTTTTAATGAAACAATGTTTTAAATTTCAAAGTAATATTTTTAAATGAGAGCAAATCTCCTCATTAACCCCCAGCAGAATTGAGGTAAATACTGTATTGATGCCTGTATGGATGTAGTTTAGTAACATAAATTTATATTCTGCAGTCTGCTGGAGTTTTTCTAAAACATCCAAGAATTACATTAATTTAGTTCTAAAAGCAAAAACAAACTGTTTAAGCTATTCTCCAGGAATAATGAAATAGAAATGTGTGGTCAAAAGATGAATGTTGTATATGAAAGACATACATACACATTGGATGGCAGACAGGATTTTAATCCCAGCCCTAAATCCAACACCAAACATAAAAGATCTGTAGTATATGAAATGTAAAGGTAGTTTACAATGGAGACAACATACTGTATGCATTGCTTACCAGTAAATGCAAGCAGGTACTATACTTTCCCTTTAGGGTTAAATTCAATTGAATATAAACACAACCAAACATTGTACCATGAGGTTAGTGTTACGAGGTGTTGAATTTATAAGCTACTAGCCCCTGCTGCCACACAAAGATTGACCCACCTGGTGAAAACAACTGTTTAAAATTGCTTTAACATCTGTTTGACAGGTGGGAAATGGGTGAAAAAGACATTAGAACATGTTCAGAGGTTATTGTCCTCAGGGGAAGAAAACATGCATAGCTCATGGTCCAGGCAGCCCAAGGGACAGAGTGGACTGTGTGTTAAACCACTTAGGGAACCCAGGTATTCAGCCCTACCAGGAGGGGATTGTGTCCGCGTACGTATGCACACTAGGAAGGACATTCTAAACCTGGAATCTCCAGACTTTTTCAGGCTACTTAAACAAAGAAATCTCAAGCTACAGTACTACCTTTTTTCTTTCAATTACACACATTCTTCTATTCTCCCCTGCATCTTTTTCCTCGGTCCTACAGTACGTCTACAAGGGGTATTGCTATGCTGTTTTCTGTCAAAATATCTGGTAAAATGTAGAAGTTATGCATTTCCTGAAGCTTGAGAAGATCAGATATACCACTTAAAGGCTCCTTGCAAACATTCAGGAAGGTTTGGGCCACCTTTTTAGAGTACTATGAGAGCTGGCAAACACCATTAAATAGTGAAGCACACCCCCCCTCCTTTATTTGTTTGTGCAGAAGTGCCATGGACTTCTCTGGGCTCGGTCTCATTTGAGATAGACAGTAGCACAGTGGAATCATGTTTTGTGGTTTGACGAGTCAACATTTCAAATAGTTTTTAGGGAAAACAGCGATTCTGATCTCCAGGACAAAGATGACAAGGACCATCCAAGCTGTTATCAGCTTCAGGTCCAAAAGTTAGCATCTGTCATGATATGGGGGTGTGTCAGTGCCCATGGCATGGAAATATGTGATGGCAACATTAATGCAGAAAAATATGTACACATTTGCTGCCATTCAGACATCTTTTCTAGGGATGTCCCTGTATGCCCAGATTACAAGCACATGGTTGCGATAGCAGAGAGTGCGGGTGCTAGCGCGGCCTTCCTGCAGTCCTGACCTGTCTCTGGTTGAGAATGTATGGCATATTATGAAACGCAAAAATAGGCAATGAAGGCCTTGTACAGTTACACAGCTGAAGACATGCAAAATGGATGAATGGGGGAAAATTCTGTATGCTAAACTTAATAAACTGGTGTCTTCAGTGCCCAAACACTTAATAAGTGTTATTAAAAGGTGATGATACACAGTGGTAAACAGTTGACTATCCACCAATTAAACGAAGTAAAAGAGTTAAAATAATTCTGAAAGATGTTATGGGGTGTCCAATAAATGTTGAGTTTAAAGGACCACCACTGTGTCCAAAAAAAGGCAGATCAGGCATGTATTATCTCCATGGGTAGGAGAAAGAAGTTGAAGGTGTATCTAATTCCAAAATCCCAGCAATGTGTAAAATAATGCTTAAATATTCCTATGAATTCATTTCCCAGTTAAGGTTTAAGGAGCAGTGACAGACCATTTAATCAACACCAGAATGACTGACAATGATGACTCCAAACAATGCCATCCATAACAGGGAGGCTGCTCCAAACCAGTGCCGCTAACATGAAACACTTGCCTGTTTCCATAATTGGAATGCATTATGAAAGTAATTATCTGTCAGCACAGCCATGCTCTCAGAGGGCCTTTGATATTTAAACATAAGCCTATGTGCCAAATGACATTGATGAGTGCAACAGACCAGAGGCCAAAAGCCTCTGTTTAAAAGTAGGTCACTACATATTAGTGTGTCATTTAGGGCTCATATTCATGATTACTATTCTGGCAGTCTAGCTAAATGTTTGAAAGCAGATGGTGCACAGAGTCATATTAAAAGAAACACTTGTATGTTTAAAAAATAAATTATGAGTTGTATTGTATGCCCTATGACAGGATTTTCTAGATTGTCTTTAAAAAGTAGAAAGGTAGAGTGATCAGGCCCTCTGCTGCTTTAGCTTTATGGGGAAGCTGGGTCCACCACTGTGGGGAGCTCACACTCAGCTGTTGTCAATCCATCAATCAAATTTATTTATAAAGCCCTTTTTACAACAGCAGTTGTCTCAAAGTGCTTCGACAGACACATGGCACAAAACTCCCAAGAGCAAGCAACACAAGTGATCCACAGTGGCTAGGAAAAACTCCCTAGTAGGTGGGACCTAGGAAGAAATCTAGAGGCCAGACACCATGGGGTGGCCAGTCCTCTTCTGGCTGTACTGGGGGATCTGAAGGTACACAGCCCATTGTATTAAGGTCACATTGTTTATAGATGTTCAAATATTGTCCATGAATTAAGATAGGTATGAGTGGGCTGTGACCACAGTCTTTGTGTATCATCAACACAGTTCGGTGGTCTTGGGCAGGGAGAACACAACACTCTCTTGAGATGTACAGCTGGAGTTACCAGGTAGAAAAATGATCACCAACAGCAGTGATGTGGGCACCAGCACAGCGGGGTGGGCACTGGACAGGGACAGGAAGGAGTCATCAGGCCACATGGTCCTGAAGCATGTTCCAAGATTTTAAGTCCAAGATTAACATGGCATCAGAAACATTAGATTGGGCATACCTTGGGTCTAGTACCTCGGTACAACTCTGACCCAATGAATATTTAATCTGCCTCTCGTCCCCCATCACAAATGAATGAAACTTGAGTGGGGAATGAGAAGGGACATACAGACCTTAGTTCCCAGACACAAACTATTGCAGCATAAAATCTGGGGCTGGAATGGAGATGTTGTCTTGCACAAAGAAAACCTTGGGTAGGAGCATGATTTTGACCCACCCACATTGCCAAGACTACACCACCAAAGGGACACCAACAGATTGCAACCACCCTTAGAGTGTAGAGTATAGTCCACACAGTGTACACTCATCCCACAAGTGTGGGGTATCAAGGGGCAACATGAGCAGGCCAGTGACTCAGCCCCTGAGTGGCAGTGGAGTGAGGATATCCCAGTGGAGAGAGGGGAGCCTACCAGGCAAGACAGCATGGGTGGTTCATCAACAGTGCTGTCGTTATCTTTTAGCCCCCTGGGCCAGACTACACTATATAATAGAAGATACTGAAGAGATGAGTCTTCAGCATAGACTTAAATGTTGAGACTGAGTCTGCATCTCTCACATGGGTTGGCAGATCATTCCACAACATTGGAGCTCTATATGAGAAAGCTCTTCCTCCAGCTGTTTGTTTACAAATTCTAGGAACAGTAAGGGGGCTGGCATCTTGTGAACATAACGTACATGAAGGTATATATGGCAGCACCAAATCAGACGGATAAGTTTGTAGGTTAACAGTAATACTTTGAAATCGAATTTCCGGAGATGGAATAAAGCTGCTCTTGAGATATGTTTTACATGTTCATCAAAAGAGAGAACTGGGTCCAGTGTAACACCAAGGTCTTTTAAAATATTTTTTACTGTGTGTCATCAGCATAGAAGGGTAAGTTCACATTGTGTTTCCAGATGACATCACCAAGAGGCAACACATATAGTGAGAACAGTAGCGGTCCCAAAACAGAACCTTGAGGAACACCAAAGCATTCCTTAGATTTTTTGGAGGACAGACCATCCACAGATACAAACTGACTTTTTGATAGAATCTGAACCATGCTAAAACATGTCCAAGTAGCCTGGTATAGGTTTCCAATCTGTCTAGAAGAATGTTGTGGTCAATGGTATCGAAGGGAGCACTAAGGTCCAGAAGCACAAGAACAGAAGCACAGCTCTGGTCGGATGAAACTTGGAGGACGTTTATCACCTTCACAATTGCAGTCTCAGTACTACACTATGATAGGTTCTAAACAAACAATGGAGCTATTCGTAAATATTATTAGTCTTTATGAATGCACTGATATTTTTTTAGAAAAATTGTAGATTCAATACAGTAGAGTTAACATTTTTGAGCTTTGGTGGTTTAGGGGGTTAGGATTTGGAGCATTAATGTTAGGGTTAGGAATTAGAAAGAATTTAGATTTCTAATATCAAATGAATTTTGGTCCCAAACAGGTCCTCACATATGTACAATGAAACAACACACACACGTGCAGCTCGGTAGCCCATAGACACACATACACACATGTGCAGCCCCACAGCTCATAGACACACACACACACACACACACACACACACACACACACACACACACACACACACACACACACACACACACACACACACACCCCACACACACACACACACACATGTGCAACCCCACTGCTCATAGACACACACACACACGTGCAGTCCCATAGCTCATAGACACACACACAAACGTGCACAGCCCCACAGCTTATAGACCTGTGTTTATGAATCAAAGTGGGGACTTGAGAAGTAATTTTGACCTAAAAATCCATGTTCCCTTTTTCCTAGCCCTAAACCTAACCCTAACATTAACCATACCCTTACCCTAACCTTAACCTCAGTAACCCACATTTAGTGTCTAAAATTAACCTTTCAATAATGCCTAACCCTAAACCTAACTGGCAATGCCTAAACCTAACACTATGCCCAATATTTCTTATTTTCCCCTAAACCTTACCCCTGAGCCATAAATTGCAAATGTCAACCACATGGTCATTTCTGATGTTTATGTATACATGTGGAGACCTTTAGGTACACACACACGTGCAGCCCCACAGCTTATAGACACACACACATGTGCAGCCCTTACACACATCGATAAAACGTTCTATTACAGTAGCAACAGTACTGTCTGTGTTGTTTCTGTCTTTACCTTGGCAAAATTACTTAACACATAAGTTGACAGTGAAAGCTTTTTTCCCCCCCTCATGATCCAAAAATATTACATAGACATAATTATTTATTTTTGGGGAAAGACAGAGTTGCCACTTTACAGGAGAAATCAAGATTTTCCTTAGCAGCAAGGTGACTCATAATTCTGGAATTATTTGGAGTAAATGCTCTTTAAACATCAAGCTCTGACAAATCTAAACTAAGACATTTGATTTAGTCGATCCATCTTTCTTCTGACCAGAGAAACAGTCCTGACTCTGTTTATGAAAAGTCTGGCTGTGCAGTAGGTTAATTTGAGCTGCGTGTGTGTGGATGCAGGTGTGTGCCACTGTTCATGGATATTTCCATATCAAGGTGTTCTTAATCCTGGAAATATTAATTTTCCTCAGCACATTGAACCACTTTCGCTACTCAGACAAACGATTGTCTGTAAGTTTCTTGCACAGCGTGGCGTAAACCATAGCCTTTCCATTATCCACAATAATGGAGTGTTTAAAACTTCTAGTGCAGCTCCCATGGGTCACAACAATGGAGTGTTTAAAACTTCTAGTGCAGCTCCCATGGGTCACAACAATGGTGTTTAAAAGTCTAGTAAACCATTCACTGCTTCATGACGTTCAGTACAACATTGGCCCTGGTTGCACAGCTGTGTTGGGTTGTGTTGTGTGTGTGTGTTGTTAAGGTGTGACCAGCATGTGAATGTGTGTCAAAGTTTAAATAAATAATAAATACAACATTTTAACATTTTAAAGCTGACTGGATCCTGCCATCATTGCAGGATATTCAACGCTTAGAATCCTCCCTAAAGGTTACAGTTTTCCCTTTTCACTCTCTGATGAGCAATACAGAAGCTACAGTATCATTTCATTCTAATCCACATAACAAAACGTTTGTTTCATGCCCTGTAATATAAATGTTGATGTTAGATTCACACAGTCATGAGAATTTAGTTGTAGTGGTTTTAATAAATGTGTAGCCTCAAGCATGTATCAAAATAAGTCTTCCTTGTTGAATATACAGTGTGATCTGAATTGAATTAGCTTTGCAATGTATGCTTGGAGGAAGCATGTGATTGATCTTTGACCACTAACTACCATTAAAAAAATATAATTGTTAGTTTAAGTTTTATTAATTTAGCAGACACTCAGAACCAGATCGGGACTAGAACTAGCAACATTTCAGTTAGTGTCCCAACAAACTTGACCACCAAGTTATATGCCATCTATGAATCAAACAACGCTGCAGTTATAGAAGCCATATCAATGTGTCACAGTATAGGTTGGTCTGTGAAGGAGGGAGACCAAGGCAGGTAGATGGTTGTTGTATATTTAATGTAGATAGTCCGGGAGGTATACAACGGTACATGGTTGCAGGTGAACAAGCGTAGTGAGTGCACAACAATAATATATATGTATAATACTATGCTCTTTCAAGACACATGGACAGATGCAGAGCTTACCCATAAACTCAACTGCAAATAGCAGGAGGGCACAACAAATATATCTACTATGTTGTTAACATGGCATAGAATGCATAAACAAAAGATGCAACGACATAGAATCTGTAAACAAAAGATACATGTATATAGAGTGTACGCTTAAACTCTACACAACACTTCTCACAATTCACATGATTTGTAGAGCTCCCGAATGTCCGTAATCCCACAGTGACAATCTAACATATAAGAGTCCGATCTCAGTTCAATGTCCACACCAGCCCACACTGGGCTGGACGTGACAGTACCCTCTTCCTGCTGCCGCGGAATCACCCCCCCCCCCAATAAAAAAAGTGCTCAAAAAATCCCAGATCGAAGGGAGGGCGGGCAGGCAGAACCATCCCCCCAGTACCTCAAGAGGTTCCGCAGGAGGGCGTAGCAGCCAGGGCATCTACACCTGCATCTAGGAGATTGCTTTAGATCTGTTGGGCTGTTGTTAGGGTTTTTTTCTTCACCATATAGAGTATTCTTCAGTCATCCACAACAGTGGTCTTTCTCTGTCTACCGGGTCTTTTGGCATAATTGAGTTCACCGGCTGTCTTTTTCTTGTTAATGATGAACCAAACTGTTGACTTGGGCATGCCCAGGGTTTTTGAACATGCATTTTACATGCATGAATTGAAGAAGACTGCAGGAAAGATTCCCAGCATCTGGGGATGTTGATGCATTGCAGACGTCAAGCAATCATTGCATGCAAAGGATATGCAACCAAATATACTGTAAACAATTATTACTTTATTCTACATTATGTTGAACTGTCCAATGTTTTTTTAAGCCCATAAATGGGGGGACCAAGTACAAAAGGTGTACCCTCAAATGAAACCTGACTGTCTGCACTTCAACCTCATTGTCATTGTATCCTTTCAAACTGGAAGTGCTAGAGTTAGGTTTATTGAATGAAAAGAAAATGTGCAATATGCATCAAAACAAAATTATACATGAGCATAAATTTGCGCACCCCAACCGAAATATCACATCAGTATTTAGTTGAGCCTCCTTTAGCAGAAATAACAGCCTCTAGATGCTTCATATAGCTTGTAATTAGTGTCTGGATTCTGGATGAAGGAATTTTGGACCATTCCTCCTTGCAAATCATCTCCAGTTCGGTTAGATTTGATGGTTGCCGAGCATGGACAGCCCGCTTCAACTCACCCCACAGATTTTCAATGATATTCAGGCCTGAGGACTGGGACGGCCATTCCTGTACATTGTTCTTGTTCCTCTGCATTAATGCCAGAGTAGATTTTGAGCAGTGTTTTGGGTCTTTGTCTTGTTGAAATATTCAGCCTCGGTGTAACTTCAACTTTGTGAATGATTCCTCTAAATTTTTCTCAAGTAGGTGCTGATATTGAGTGGAATCCATACAGCCTTCAACTTTAACAAGATTATCAGTACCGGCACTGGCCACACAGCCACACAGCATGATGGAACCTCCACCAAATATTACTGTGGGTAGCAAGTGTTTGTCTTGGAATGCTGTGATAAAAATAAAATATTGTTATTTTGCCGCCATGCATAACACCCCTTGTTATGACCAAATAACTCCATCTTTGTTTCATCAGTCCACAGCACTTTCTTCCAAAATGAAGCTGGCTTGTCTAAATGTGTGTTTGCATACCTCAAGCAACTCTGTTTGTGGCGTGTGTGCAGAAAAGGCTTCTTCCGCATCACTCTCCCTTATAGCTTCTCCTTGTGCAAAGTGCGCTGAATTGTTGAACGATGCACAGTGACACCATCTGCAGCAAGGTGATGTTGTAGGTCTTTGGTGGTGGTCTGTTGGCTGTTTTTGACTGTTCACACCATCCTTGTGCTTCACCTCTCCAATATTTTACTTGGCGTTCCACTTCTGGACTTAACAAGAACTGTGCCTGTGGTCTTCCATTTCCTCACCATGTTCCTCACAGTGGACACTGACAGCTTAAATCTCTGCGATAGCTTTTTGTAAACCATTATATTGAACAATCTTTGATTTCAGGTAATTCGAGAGATGTTTTTAAGCCCCCATGTTGCCATTCTTAAGAGTCAAAGAAAACAACAACTTGCAATTAAATTAATTAATTACCTTAAATAGCTTTTCTCATGATTGGATGCACCTGTCTATGAAGTTCAAGTCTTAATGAGCTCACCAAACCAATTTTGTGTTCTAATTAATCAGTGCTAGGTAGTTACAGGTATTCAAATCAACAAAATGACAAGGGTGCCCACATTTATGCACCTGTCTAATTTAATTTTGATGCATATTGCACATTTTCTGTTTAACCAATGAACCTCATTTCACTACCGAAATATTACTGTCCTTCAGTTTTTTGATAGATCAAAATGAAATTGCTGATCCAAACACCCAAATATTTATAAATGAAAATCGTGGAAATTGTCAGGGGAGCCTAAATAACTGTATTTGCATACAACTGTATGGCCAACAAAGAGTGTTTCTAAGGAAAATATATTATTATACTCGAGCTGAAAATAGTTCCCATTGCTGCATAATGAGGTGTGTGTTGCTAGGCAGATTACAAACATCTGGACACACACACCAACACATACTGTATTACAGGTGTTTATTATATATTACATATTTCTCTTTGTCACATTCCCAAAATGTTACATAATAAAAAAGCGCAACAATGGTGAACATTTACCAGTGTAACACAGGCACAAAGATAACTGGCGCTGTGTTGTGTTGGCACTAATATAGTGTTGGCTGGCTAGACATCAGGGAGACCAATCAGACCATTACACTCGCTGGATGCAGATGGTCGCCACATGGTTGGGCTTCTTCAAACAAGCAAAAAGGAATACCTACGACACAGTCTATGCATAGGGAGCTCACACACCTTGGCTCAAACATTATTCCAAGTATTTTGTGTATTTCAGTGTGCTTGCTACAGTCTGTCTGGTGTACTAGGTGGGCAGAGGACAATAAGAAGCATAGAGACTTGTCCTTCAGACTGTCATGTCAAATTCTAGCAAAATGAGCTGGGTTGTAATGGTAAGAAGTATCTGGCGTGAAGAATACATGAAAATGTAATACATCTATTTGATATGCGTCAATAGGGGAACTTCGTGCACCATGGCAAACTGGCATGTTAATCCCACTGTAGCTCTACTGAGGGTAACCTCAAACATATAAAACATTGTGATTATTGGATGAAAGCCATTCAAACTTTTACATCGCTTACGAACCCAGAGCCAAAGCTCCTTTGAAACTCATGAGTTGTTTTGTTTTTAGAACAAAGTACAATGATTTTTCATGCACGATAGAGACTAACTAAACATAAAGGGAGTGGACATTGGGTTTCCTGTCCTTGATGGCCAGACATGTGGGTCAAAATGCTGATAATGAAACACACACACGGATGCAGGAACTGGCGCGCACATGACCACACACAATTACACACATCCACAAACACACATTGATAGGAACGCATTGAGTGTTGCTTGGCGTCAGCTTCACAGACTTAACTATTGCTTTTGTTTCAAAGGGACTCTCTCCATGCTCTGTTAGAATAAGGAGGAACAGAGAGGCCGGCTGGCCGATACTACAAACACTTGATATCGAAAGGAAAATAAATGCTGAGTAAGGCCTTTTTCTAAAGTGCACCCTATTTCTTGTGTAGTGTGCTGCAATTGCACTGCATCTTTACTGAGGTGCTAGGGAATGAGGGGCCATTGTGGACACAGTATAAACAGCCGACCCTGGCACACCAAAAAGGCACCAACAATAAGTTTATGCCTGAATACCTGTTCCTCTCTTTCTTAACCTAATCATAATAGAAAAAGGATATCAGAGAGAATGCAAGGATATGCATGAGGCATGGCCAAGGCTCAGGCACAAACACACACCATCACATGCACGTGCACGCACACACACACATGAACGCATACACACACAGCCTGTAGCTAGCTAGAATATGTTCTAGATAAGATGAGCGATATAAAGTTTTTTACAATCACTTTGGCACTAATTTCAGAAACTTGATGTAATTTTTCCAAACGTTCTGATGATTGAGGCCACAGTTGATCTTATGAGGTTTGGTTGAATCATTGTAGCTGCCTCAGTCATTTTTATGTCATGATTTACCACATCGTCTACTACTGCTTGGATTTCATTGGACACTTTGCTGTTGCTGCCGCTGTCTTGGTCCTTGCCCTTGTCCTCTAACACTTCCTCCCACACCTCTCGAACAAGGCCCACAACCACCTCTCAGAATGGGAGTTTGTCCCCTGCCATTCCTTTGACCACCATGTCTTCCTACTGTCACTGCTTGACCTCTATCGTGACCTGGATCACCATGCTATTGCTATCTTGTTGTAGGTGGATATCACTCACTATATATTCATACCACAATGTGAAATCAATCAACAGTAAGATGCCAGTATTGGAAAAGCAATAACAAGTGCCTGCATACATACAGTAATGTCAAATCTGAAAACAAGGTCTGGTACATTGGTACATGGGACCATAGAAAGTGACTAATAAAGAATAATGATTAAATATTACATCCATAGATAATGTAGTCCAGTTGGTTCTGTTCCACGATAATTGGTGTCAATGAATCTCGTTATCCTGAAACTGTCATGATCTAAACATGGAATATTGTTTGTCGACTTCTCACCAGGTCAATCGAGAGTTATACAACTAACCTCAATCAATCAAATTTATCAGCAGTTGTCACTCAGTGCTTTTACAGATACCCAGCCTAGAACCTCAAAGAGCAAGCAACTATATGAAATTGATGCACATTGGCTAGGACAAACTCCCTAGTGATTTCCTACCCAGGAAGAAACCTATAGAGGATCCAGACTCAGTGGGGCCATTCCTCTTCTGGCAATTCCGGGTGTAAAGTTCAAGAGTGCATGTCCTATTAAGGCCAAGTGGTCCTGTGAGTGATCATGGGACCTAATCCAGTAGGTATACAGAAACAAGGACAGCCTGTGGTCTGTGGTCGGTGACAGTGTCTTTGGATAAGATCTTCCTCAAGCTGGGTAGTTCTGCATTGTGTTCCAAGGATTCTGGTCATCCTAGGTCATTGTTCTAGGATTCAACAGGACACCAGAGAGATTAGCATTCAATTAATCAACAGTACCTCAGTGAAGAATGTAGATCGACACTCATCATACCTAGCTCTAAATGGTAGAAATTGAGCAGTATTCTGTGAGCCATTATTTTTCATTTTACATTGGGTTTATCCAAATTTACATGCAAACAACACCGAGCAGAGTGCCTGCATTCACCCCATGACAATGCCTGGTTATCACCTAGAGTATAGCTTCCAGTGACATCCAATGTAGTGTTAGCTTTTTTCGTATCAGTAACGGTAAAATCAGTCAAACATTCTCTCCAAGTCGATCGAGAGTTATACGACCTACCTAGGTCTACATGGTACAGATTGAGCAATATACTGTCAGATATTATTTTTAATTTTACACATCATTCATCCAATTATATACACAGTGACAATACATTATGGGAAGCTAATCCCCTACTACTGGGTCGACTGACTGCATCAAAGCTTCAAACAACACACATTGTTCAGCTACTAATCTAGCTAGCCAGTCACTGTCTACTATAACATGACTTTCAGTCACTATTTCCCACCTAGTGGACCGACAGCTATGCAACCTTTCTAGCTCAAAATATTATAGAATGAGCAATAATCTGTGAGCCATTATTTTTTATTTTACATTGTGTTCAACCAATTATATATACAAACATATCCAATTGTAACGCCCGGCCCAGTGTGGGGTGGCGTATTGGACTGATCATGGACTCCTTTATTTCATTATTACATTCCTATTTATGTTTAGTCCTATTTTATACATATCTCTTTCCTTCCTCATTTACTGCAAGAGCATGGTGTTTAAGTTTTACCTTTATTTTGAAGTATGTCCCCTTAGGGTTCAACCACACCTCTCCCTGGCCAGGGCTGCTGGGAAATGCAGTAAGACTGGAGGAAGCTGGAAATGAGTAGAAGGTTCTAATTAAGTATTACAAACAGCATTGTCTTGTGATTCAGAGTGCCCATATATTCAGCCCTGCCCAGGAAGAGACCTGCAACAGTATTCAATGTACGTTGTGTGTGAGTGTTGCCTTTCCGTTCTATTTATGCCCGCTTCGCTTGGCGTTATAAGGATTATCGTTTTGTGTATTGTTGTTTTGAGTGACTATGAGAAGATGTCCGGGAGCTACAAACAAGTGAGTTGCTACATGTGTTAGCCTTTATATGTTTAGGCGTTTTCGCTCTGTACATAGACCTTATTCAGCGTCCGTACCACTGTAGAGAGTACGAGTAGAATCAGTGGGTTAGTTTGTATGCGTCACCGAGCTCTATATCATTTACCAGACTTTGTATTCCATGTCATCAACATACACCGAATAAACAGTGAACAACTGTACTCAACTGCCTTGTGTCCCCCTCTCATTACAACACCCGCCAATAACGTGACACCAATGTAGATAATGCTAACCAGCTCCTTACCTGTGCTAGTGCTACATTGTCTGGGCCTGGCTAGTTATTCCAGTAGAGTTTTGGGATAATGAATAGAATGTTTCCAAAACACCTTGGTACATGAGAAGGTCAAAACTCGGATGATCTAACAAACAGATGTAATCTAACAAAGAGATGTAATCATCTCCTTGGCTGAAGATGGTTGAAAGCAAAAATGAAAACTCTTTATCTAAGTTAAAATTCAGATATTTTGGCACATGCACTAGCCATTGTAGAAAACAAAGTCTTTCACCAACTCTTTTTTTTAGCTACATATTTAACAGAAGAATTCAATACATAGTATTCTCACACTAACTATAACATTTTATTATCCAATCAACTCGGTTCAGGGGCGGGACAAATAAAGATTGGGAAGTCAACTGAAAGCCTCCTTTGAATTTAGCTGTAGCTTCAAAATTTAAGCCAGTGACTTCACAGGCCACATTTCTGGATACTTACAGTGGCCATTTTTGGAATTACCGAACAAAGGCATTTTTTGTGATTGTTATGCTGGGAACATGATGGTCACAAGGATTTTGGGGTGTTTAGGAGTCTGGAGTGTTCCTTAAATAGAAGGTAGCTAGTTGAGTGAAACAACCCCAAATAAGTAGTAAGCACATTCTAATATTTGAACCATTACTCTGTAAAATGGTCAAGTACGCAGTACCTCTATTTTGAGATTTCTCCTCGCCTCTTCGTCCCTTCTATGCATCCTCTGTTCATCTGGCTAGCCATGGTCTTGCATTGCAATATTCCCTGCCAAGTAACTAACATTTAACTCAGCCCTATCTACCACTGTTCAGGTACAGAGAGAAGCGGGGCTCATGATAAAGGGATAGTGGGGGCTTTTGATATCATTATTGTGGTTTGCCGGTTAGTCTTCAGGTAACACATCCCCCGATTCTGGTGCTATAGTGTAGAGCGTGCCACGTGCGAGAAAGGGAGAGAAAAGGCGTTGATACACTTGTTTTGGGCTGTGTGGAACAGTCCACAAACCAAGCGTAGAGTTTATAATTTTTGTCTGTTCACAAATTTGCTGGATCTGGAATGCACAGAAAACGTCACCCTCTACAGTATATTAGTATAAATCAAAATGTTTTGCCACTATTATCCAGAGCTCTTATACATTAAGTGGACGCTCAATCTTAACCAGAATGATTTACTTCAGTCAATGTATACATTTTTTATTATTTTTCGGCCCCTCAAGGGATTCAAACACACAACCTTGGTGTTGCAAGTACCAAATGAGCTACACAGGACCCCCTCACAAGGAGCTTGTGGTTCAACAGATGGGCAGCAAAATGACAACGACTAATGGAGTGCAATAGGACAGCATGGGCATCCATTTTAAAACTTCCATCACTTCCATCTAGCGGCTAAAATCATTTAAAGCAATTGCCTCAGTATTCCATATAAGCTGTGTGTCTCTGTACACAGTATGTTTCAGGCCGTACTGTACAAGAAATGTACAAGTTACTGTTGGTGAGTATGCTCTGTTTGATCCAGGTATACTGAACAAATAACATGACACTTCCTGAGAAACTAAGGCCAAATTATGTGACATCAGTTAAAAGGAATGCTAAACACAGCTCTTTAAAATAAATGTAATTTTACTGTATATAATCAAAATAAGTTTAGTTAACCCTAAAACAAAATCAGAAATAAAATAAATTAGACCCTTAGAACTACAAATTGTATGGTTCAGAACATATATTGAATGAATTCTTACTGCATTATTACTGCATTATTAATTAGTTATTGTGAAACTATACTGCTTCAGATGTATCAAACATCCCTGCTATTATCATTAGGGAGATATCAACATTTATTTACCTCAATACTGGTAAAAAAATGGTGGAGGCATCAATATT
>JACXGM010004325.1:27687-38526 GCA_016801145.1 Umbra pygmaea | reverse complement strand
TTTATTATTATTATTATTATTATTACTATTATTATTATTACTATTGTCATTACTATTTTAAAATTCTTATATTGTTGTAATTCTTGTTTTTAAGCCCACTGCATAGAATCGCCGAGCCATGTCAAAAAGAATTTCTCTGCATAGGATGATGTATGTTATTCAATGCATATGATAAATAAACCACTTTGACTTTGACTTTCTTGGACTCTGGCTAAACACAGATTCCGAATGAAACAACTATACAAAGTTCCTTTCGAAAGGAACAGTGAGCGCATCAAAGAACTCTGTCACCAATACGTCCAGGTAAGGTTATGTAATACAGTCATTACTGTACTATACACAGTGTGTTTTGCAGTAAACTACTCTATAAACCTGGAGTACATTAGGATTTTCTTCTGTTTTTAGAAATGTCTTCTGTTTTTAGAAGACCTGCACGAAAGACTGGTGCCAGAGGTTAAAAGGGGGCAGGTGGGAGACCACTTGAAATATATGTGATTACATGGGACAATGTGGCATTCCACCATTCCTGTACAATCACAGCCTGGTTTGACGCCCATCCAAGGATGATGTCCCATTTCATTGCCCCTTACTCCCCTTTCCTCAACCCCATTGAGGAGTTTTTCTCAGCCTGGAGATGGAAGGTTTTTGACCATCGTCCACATGAGAAAATGTCCCTCCTGGATGCAATGGATGCTGCATGCCAAGACATCACAGCTGAACACTCCCAGGGGTGGATAAGGCATGCAAAAAGATTTTTCCCACAATGCCTTGCCAGAAAAGAGATCAGGTGTGATGTTGATTAAAACATGTGGCCAAATGAGGAAGACTGAGCAGATGAGAAGATTACTTTTAAAATTATTACTCCGGTGTTCTTTCTGTTTGTATATCTTGCAGCAATGTCCTTTTGCAAATAAAGTCATTACTGCAGCAATTCTGTCTCTGTCTTTTTTTCATGCACTGTACATTCTATAAAGCTACTCTGAGATGGTCATTAATGATTTGTATTGCATTTCTGCAGCAAAAGAAACTAAATGCATGTGCAAAACACAATCTATGAGCTATACATTATACTGTCTTTTGTATAAGGGCATACCTGACACATCTAAAATAATGCAGTTTCTGTAATTTCAGCCAATGATAGGGTTTTTTTCATTGTGTTATGATTGACTACATGTTCCTGTTGGAAGAGTACATGTGTTAGTGTTTTGAATAATTATTTGATTTTGAAACATGTTTGCAGTGTTTTGTTAGACATAGTGTGTTGTGTTAGTCTATTATTGTATTTTGAAAATTAGTTTTGGAGTTTAGTTTACAATGTGTGAATTTGAGCACGAAAATAACTGTTTTGCCAATTGTGTGTTTTAGGTGTGTTGGAGCGTTAAGAGTTTTGGAAACTTGTTAAATGTATTGAAAAATCTGTCATAGCGATTCTAGAAAACTGTAATTGGGCTCAAATTGAAAGGAAAGACCAAAAACCAGCAATACAAGGCCCTCCATGGAACCAGTTTGATACCTGTGGCCTATACCATCTGCTTTGTATACACCGCATTCCAAATTATTATACAAATTGGAATTAAGTGTCATAAACATTACTTTTTAGTTTTTCTATCAAATTCATGGATGGTATTGTGTCTCCAGGCTCTTTGGATCACTGAAATCAATCTCATTGCAACCCTGGAAGGTCCAGATGAATGGAGTAGTGAGTGGTTGTCCCAATAAGGGTGCGATGTCAGCAAGGCAAGTTTATTTATATAGCACATTTCATACACAATGGCAAATCAAGGTGCTTTACATAAACAGGAAAACATAAAAATGTAAAACAGATTAAAGATAAAATTAAAGCAATTAAAATAACAATAAAAACAATTAGAAAAATAGTACAGTTTAAGAAATAAAAGAGACTGAAGGAACCAAGGAGGAGTCATGTTTTGGGCCGGAATCATGGGGAGAGAGCTGGTAGGCCCCTTTAGAGTCCCTGAATATGTGAAAATGACCTCAGCAAAGTATATAGAGTATCTGACCGACCACTTTCTTCCATGGTACAAAAAGAACAATTGTGCCTTCCTTAGCAAAATCATCTTCAGGCCTGACAATCCACCATCTCATGCTGCAAAGTATACCTGTGTCATTGGCTGCTATGGGCATCAAAGGAGAGAAACTCATAGTGTGGCCCCCGTCCTCCCCTGACCTCAACCCTATTGAGAAACTTTGGAGCATCCTCAAGCAAAAGATATATGAGGTGGGAGGCTGTTCACATGAAAACAGCAGCTCTGGGAAGATATTCTGAGATCCTGCAAAGAAACTCAAGCAGAAACTCTCCATAAACCCACAAGTTCAATGAATGCAAGAATTGTGAAGGTGATATCAAAGAAGGGGTCCTATGTTAACATATAAATTGCCCTGTTAAGATGTGTTTGATTGAAATAGCTTTTGATTTCAGCTAAAATGACCTCCTAATTCTGCAAATCATACAAATAAACATTTTCAGTTCTTTACAACCTATAAAAAAATTGAATCTCTGTTGTGCATAATAATTCTATTTTGAAAAAGAAATACTTTTTTCATTGCAACCTATCAGAATTCTATCAAATTACCACAGACCATTAACTCAAAAAGCGTGATGATATTAATTAAAAACAGAATACTTTTTAGATTCTGATGGAAGATGGATAATTTGTAATTGACTTGAAACAGATATGGCTTATTAACCTATGGTCCAAATAAAGATCATCCACTTAACTTCAAAATCCATGGCGATTTCCAGGAATCGCATGATGACGTACCAGAGTGTAAATAGCGTATATTTTGTAGGTTGGTAGGATGAGGATGGTCGGTGGGCGTATAAACATGCAACCCACATGCCAGACGTTGTGAGTTCAAATCCAGGTAGACATTTTGCATGTATTTTGTTTTCTATTCCAGCGCGATGCAGACGTGTTGCAAATGTGCCTTTTTAGCATTTTTTTTCCCTTACTGTCACTATGGGTACAAACAATAAATTACAAGGGAAGTATATTTCTCCCATGGACAAAGAAACTCAAAAAGGGTGATGATATTAATTAAAAACACAATACTTTTTAGATTCTGATAGTAGATGGATAATTTTAAAGATGGTAATTGACTTGAAACAGATATGGCTTATTAACCTATGGTCCAAATAAAGATCATCCACTATTCTTTAAAGAGATATATGGGAAACTATTAAAATTACAAGCAACACAGGGTATATAATTATTGTTGGGTATTATAATACAATGTTAAACTTCAGTCTGGATAGAAAAGGTAATAACAACATAAACTATCACCCACAAGCACTAAAGGAAATAAATAATTGCATGAACATTCTAGAATTGGTGGATATATGGAGGCTTAAATATCCTAGAATGTTAAGATATACATGGCAGAGGCTTAACCAAACTAGTCGTCTTGATTATTTTTTGACATCATTTTCTCTTGCACTGAAGGTTAAGAAAGTGTTGATAGGGGAAAGAATGAGGTCGGATCATCATATAATATTAGGGGTCCAAGCCGGAAGGGGCTGGAAGTGGGAACCGTTGTTTGCAAAGCACCCTATTGTTTTCGTAAGGATTATTCTTCCACCTCTAAAACCGATACTACAGCCTAAACCCTACATGGTCGTGGGGTGCCATTATCAGGACTGGTCCAGATCACTGCAAGGACCTCGGACAAAATAATTCAGCCCATTCCACAACAAAATGTATGAAAATTGGCTACTAGTGGCGCTACAACTACAAAAAGTTTATATCTCATCAACAGTTCATCCGATTTTTACCAAATTTTGAGGCTACCAGCTAGGGCCAGTCTTGAAGTCTACACTGGGGTACTGATTCGTCAAAAGGGGCGTGGCCTATGGGACCCAGTTTTGGATCCACCCATTGTACTACTGTGAAAAACTTCAAATTACAATTTCAAATTTGCAGTGTAGATGTGCAATGGTTACTGGACCTCACATACCAACAATTACACATGTGGACCACTAGGTGGCGCTATAATGATTTCAAATGTGTTTTTACCTATAACTCCCACATTGAACATTGCACAATAGAAAACCTTATATCCATGTGTTCCTTGAATTAAGTTGAATCTGATGATATAGGACACACCCATTTCTGATAACAATATTTTTCACAATATCGCGCAATGTGTAAACCAACTTTTTTTAACTCTACCCAGACCGTGCAACCGATCTACACAGAACTTGGTACCTAGCATCTCCAGACAGTCATAACCAAAAGTTATTAAAATAATGTTAAACTATGCACAATTGACAAACAAACACATTTCTGTAGCTAGCTACGAAATATGAACTTTAGGATATCGCTACCAAATTACATGCTATCATCAAAAAACATGAGATTGTTGTTCAATGTCCCACTACGATGTTCTCTACCAAAGATCAGCCATTAGGAGGTGCTTTAATCAACGTTTATATGTTTTGGCCAATAATTCAATGCATGTGCGCTCTCTACGTTGGGGTTTTTGGCCACAGGGACCTTTCAGCGGGATATCTGGGACAGGTCTGGTATATCACAGCCAACAATAGTCAAAGTATGCCAGAAGTTTTGGCGGCTATCAAGTCCCTTTCTGCTAGGTATATTTAATTTCCATATGAAAACTGTCTGTACACTTATAACGTTCTCAATGCTTTGGTTTGCATGTCAACATATCTCTTAGTACGGTCGACTCTGTACCCATATGTTATTGATTCCTAGGTTCATTTTGCGCCAGTTGTCCTTGAAATCAACTGAAAACACATTACTTATAGCCACAATCTGGAAGCTTTTACTTTCAGTTGCTGTTTGACGCCACTCAAAAGCACGCTATTTGCCACTCCTACCATGTCAGTAGACAACTAAATACAAAAAAGGACTGGAGAAAATGATGACAGCTAAGAATATACTTTGTTTGCATTTAGCACCAGCGAAAGATCCACAAGTTAATTTAATAGGAATTGGAAATCAGACTGCAGATGTGCAGGCATATGCAGAAGAGGGAACCATGGTGTACAGTGTTGTGTCATCAACATAAAAGTGAAAATGTACTTTTTTGGACAATATGCACCTGTAATGCTAACATCAGCTGTTTCCTAATTTATATTTATGCATATAAGAATTTAAATTCTTTAGGCATGGAGATACACTAACAGAGACTGACAATTGTATTTTTTTTAAATGACAACAATTCCATTTTAGCCACCATTCCTTCTCTAAAATACATTATAAAATTCTACAGCAATACTACATCAGTATCTTTTCAGCCATAAGCAGATAGCATACTTTTGGATATATAATACTGTATCTTAAAGCTGTACTATATGTAACGGCATTCCATTAATTTGTCAAAATTTTCCATAGATTTTAAAAATTATTTTATATATACGTATGTTTTTACTGAATACAGTAATATATAGGGACAATATAACCAATTTTCAAAAATACACATTATTATTTTGTCCATAATATGCATTTGTTTTAGTTAGTTATTGTGAAAGATTTTGCTATTGTACTATTTTATGTATTTTGTATTATTGAATGTTTTTGTGTTATTTGTATCTTGTGGAAATGTTACTTAGTGCAGGTTTAAATAAAGTAAACTAGTAGGGTAGCTATAAGAAACCTTTCCATATAAAGAATGATTATGTAAATTATGATTTATGGTTTCTGAAATATGAACAGAGGAACAATAAAATATACCCATAAGTTAAATGAAAGCACATTCTTACTTACAGCCACAACCTGGAAACTTTTACTTTCGGTTGCTGTTTGACACACCAGGCTATTTGCCAGCACGGATAAGCTTAATAACTGATTACAAACTATTGTCAGTGCACATGCTCAATTACTACTATTAGGATTGTTTTCATTAGTGGTGGAAAATAACATCCCTTCAGAATGATGACGTCAGAGTTTGTAAAATTTAAAAGACTTTATTATTTATCCGTACAGCAACCTTTTACATTTCTCCAACCCCTGGGGTAACCTGTATAGCTGAGTGCCTCTCATTCATAAGGGAAACATTAATATGTCATTTTCCTATACATTAATTATAAGTTTGTTTTACATAATTTTACTTGATCTATTCCTTCAAGAGTTTGTTCAATCGTCACATTAAACTCTCATCATATAAACCATTTAAATGTGCTGCTTTCAGACTATTTCATATGTACAATTGAACTCATGGTTCTAACATTTGTTATATACTCATAAAACACTACCACACCACTCAAAAGCATGCAATGTTCAGCTCCTAACCATGTCAGTAGACAACTAAATACAAAGAAAGGACTGGAGACAATGGTGACAGCTAAGCAAGCATACTGTATAATTTATTTGCATGTAGCAGCAGCCAAAGAGACACAAGTGAGTTTTATAGAAATATTAAATCAGACTGCAGATGTGTCATAGAGGGAACCATGGTGTACAGTATTGAGTCATCTGCATGAAAATGAAAATAAGCTTTTTAGGACAATATGCACCTGTAATGGTAACCTGACAGTTGTTTTCTAATATAAGGTTTAAAGCTCAGAATTTAAATTCTTTATGCATGGAGATACACTTTAACAGAGACTGAGAATTATTTTATTCTTTTAAATGGCAACACTGCCAATTTAGCCACTCTTCCTTCTCTAAAATACATTATAAACTTCTAGAACAATACTGCATCAGTATCTTTTCAGCCAATGCAGAGAGCCATGCAAGTAAATCTGCCTCATCTCCAACCCTATCATCTCTCCCTTTAAATAAAAACTTCTCAGTTGTGATCTTGCAAGTGTGACCTTTTCTCCTCCACATTTTATGAATCTCGTTGTTTCTTTCCTCCCAGCCAGCATGGGCCTCACCTGTAGATCTGTGGCTAGATCTGCCTGGTCTCATTTACAAGAAATTGGTAAAGAAATAAATAAGCTAGACTGCTATACTCACTTGATGTGTGCAAGTACTATAGGATGTCTAGTTGTTCTATATCTGAAAATGAAAAGTGAAAGTAACTGTTGCATTGGTTGGTGCTTGTAATGGTTACAATATGTTGTCTTTCTACTAAAGGCTACAGTATAAATAAAGCTAAATCTGAATCTCAGTGAGGAAATGAACTGATAACAATAAGATAAAATCTGTTTTATTATTTCCATTTATTCTGACAGACACACAATGGCCTTTGTTGGCTAAGTACATTTTGAGATTTGTCCTCGCTTAATGGTGCTGTTGGTAATAGAATTCATGAAGTGGGAAAAAATAACAAAGCAAAGTTGATGGAACATAACACATTCACTATAAGCTGTAATGATTTACCTAGATTACATACCGGCTACATGACAGAACATACATAGTAGAATCATTAAAGTTCTATAATTACATGACAATGTTGAAACAGGTCACAAACATATTATTGTAGTTACATGTAATTTAGCATTTTTTAATCAATGCTGCAAGAACAGTTTTGCACCTCGTTACTCCTTGATTAGTGATGTATACTTTTATCAGGTTGGATTCTAGGAGATGTTTATTTTAGTTTTTATTAAAGACAGGAACAGTGCAAGGACAACATAAGCAACATCAGAATATTAATGTACACATTATTGTTTGTTCAGTCTCTCTTCCTCCAAACAATCCATCTCTCCTCTGAGATTTTGAGCAGCACTAAACGAGTGGAAACATTCAATTTCCATTAACAAAGTGTAGTGAGTTGTGGTTCGAGCCTGACTATGGGTTCTCTGAATTTCCCTTGGACCTCCTGCATGAGGCAGCGCAAATTGCCCTTACGAAATAAACTATACTTCAAGTTTATTTTGTAAGTATACACATATATACATATACACTTCACAGGTTACTTTAAAGTATTCAAAAGTATACTTATAGTTTATTGTAAGTATACTTTTGAATACTTTAAACTAACCTGTGTAGTGCCCTTTTAGTTTATGAAGTAGACTTTTCTAAATGTTCCATACACACAATACATACATTAATTTATGGACATTTCCATTACCATAATACTCCAATTTATAATTATTAGTATAGTATAAGAGTATTGGGCTTCAAAATGTTTTGGTAATATAGCATACTGCTGACGCTTTTGCATTTTCCATACTGTCCCAAATGTTTCGGAATTGCACATACACATCTGCACAGTCAGTTATTCCTTGTACGTTATTTACACAATATCATTTGCACATTTATGCTCAAGTGTTACCTATGACATTTTGCATACCAACTGATCTACCTCTGATTTAGAACTCATTTGCACAAACTGTACTTCCTATCTCTTCCTTCTCTGAGTATCTGCATTCTGTATCTTAATTTTATTTATTTGTGTATGTCATGTTTCATTTTATGTCATCTTGCACCATTGCGTTTGGTCAGGGCTCCTTTGCAAATGATAATCTGCAATATGATGAATTTGCTCCCATCTAGTGTACATTTGCTGAATTACAGCACCTATTCCTCACTGCTACTTTGGGGTCACCGGTTTAAAAAAGCTGTCCAAACAATGTTTTATGGATATAAAAATTGTTTTAGATGGCACAGTGATTTTCTACAATATTTTGTGGTTGCTTTCTTGGAAATTGATTGATCTCTGAAGAATTTTTACCAACTAGGAAATTACCAAGAGATTTTGCTTGCTGCCATCTGCCATTGCTTGTTACAGTCCTGTATATACTACATTTTTTATTTCATACCGTTTATTGCTGCTATTATACATTGTTATTTTGTATGTCTTTTACTTACTAATGTTTACTGTACAGGCAATTAGATGGGTGCTTTTGTGCATGTGGCAACAAATAAACTAAACAAATACCTTAAATGTAAGCTGAGGTGTGGATCTAAATACCTGTCACTTTCCTGGCTTAGTGCTTAATCTAGGTACTGACCTGATCAGGCTGTTGATTGGTGTCATACTTACTCACCACCTCCAATATGATTGAGCATTTAGATTTTAATATTAAATTGACACAGAAATTGGTAAATGTTCCAAAACAATATATATGTGTCTTGCACACCTCTTTGACAAAGAAAGTGCAATTCTTTACTTGTTAATTTTAATTAAAAAAATTCCCTTTTTCTTTACATATGTGTACACATTTTACAAACTTTAAAAATAATAAAATATTGAGATATATATCTTTAGTCTTTAAAGCTACAAAATATATTGAGATATTCATTTCGGGCAATATTGCCCAGCCCTAGATTGTGTCCTATAGGATGGTGTCTAACACTTCAGTGGCTGTGGGAACCTGCTGGATATTGGTTGAACTTATTTCGGTCATCACGGCCAATATTTATTATTAAATATTATAATAAATAATGTTGCATGCATTGCATTCTTGCATTGCATGCATTCTTAACCTTAAAGTCTCTGGAGCAAACTTATCTTTAATACGTTTAACATAATTGTATACTCTCTTTATCTATTAACCCTTCAAAGTCAATCTGTGCTCTAGAGCGTCAAGCGCGATTATCCTGCGATAATGAGTGGTGGCTCATCTCTGTGGGTTCATCAGAGCCGGAGATATTGCGTGTCAAAGCCGAGAATGGTTTTTCTTTTTGACAAAAAATATCACAGACAGGAAGTAGGAAGTGAAAATGACAAAATAAAAATATACAATAATGTAGGACATCATCCTATATAAAACAACCATTTTTGGAGTTGGGAATTAGCTGGGTTTTAAAAACATAGAAATCTAGGTCAGAAATTAGTGAAGCATTTTGAAGTTGGCTTGTTTGTATGGCCTACAAACTTGAGCCCTGGGGGCTTGACAATATCCAATAAAAAACCTTATTCATCATGGTTTACATGCTTTAAAGGGATGCTTCACCCTACAGCTATCTGGAGGTGCTAGTAGCTCCCCCCAGACATTTGTAGAACAGTGAGATATGTTTCACCCATGCCTGGCTAGTGTAAGAGCAAGATTTGAAATTTCGCGGGGAATTTTCACACGCTGACGTCACGGTGGAAATCCAATGGACCTTGGAGATAGGAAAAATGAATACAGGCGTGTATTCGGTCGCAAAAATAAGCATCCCTGTTAGACTGATCAGGCTTTTAAACCTACTCTCTTAAAGCCTCGGTTGTCCTTGATTTTTTAAGCTATAGCTTGTCTTTCTGTGACGTTTCGATCAGCCGTTTTAATGCTAAACAGACGAGGTGGTATGATTTTTTCAGTATGTAGAGAACTACATCGCAGACTTCCTTGTTCCAAGCCCCGCCCACCCGGCAGGTCCTCTAGATTCTGTGAAACAGTTCGTAACCACAGTCGCTGGTAACACAATTGCTACTAAATTAGGATTTGCAGATGAGGAATTTTACAACTTGCTTTTACATTCTGAGTGACATCCAACCAACATGTTTGTGCCTGAGTACACCGAAGAACATTTACAACAACTGGAGTTTGATATCCAGCTTCAACAAGGCAGCATGTTCTACAAATAGCTAATCCAGTTGAAACGCGGTTAAATTCTAATTGCCTAAGTGCTTCTGTGGGAAAAAGCACTTGCTACAATGAACGGGATTGTAGGATAGCTTTACTTGTAAGGCTTAAACAAAAATGACTGACGACCGCATATGCGTCACTGAATCACTGAAGTTTTCCAGCACGCATGGAAAGAGGCTGGAAAGAGGCGTACAATAGGACAATTAACATGAGTAAGTTTATTAAACCTATTTTCTGTACCTTGATAATGGAGAACACATCGTATCTGTGTGGTAATGTTATTGTACTGTATGTGTAGTGTGCCAGCTGTATTTAGTAGCTAGCTGACTGTGTAAATTACTGTATCTTACTATATATAGGCTACTCTTTCTAGATAAAGAAAAATGGATGGGATC
>JACXGM010004325.1:0-27587 GCA_016801145.1 Umbra pygmaea | reverse complement strand
ATAATATTCCGACCTAAAATGCCGACGGCAGACCCTAACTTTCTAAAGCCTATTGTAAAGTGTGAATGATTACTCCTTTTTGGGCTTGCTTGTAATTTTTGCAACCGGGTACAGAACACCAAACGGGCATGATGAATAGAATTTAGACTACAATTTCAAAAACAAATATGTATAACTTTATAGCGTCAAGCTCTACTGTTGAATTGCCCATGTTCTGTTACGGTGTGTTCAAACGGGGACGGGCACTAAATTCGCTTGGAATTCTGGGAGTTGTGGTAGCTCAAGTTTAAACAGATACAGAAGCACCCCAGTGGATGCGAAAGGAACTGAAATATTATATCGGTTTTCTCTGATATATTGAACAACAACAGACGTGTATATGACATAAATCATCTATGGTAGCGTTTGTAAACGGTATACTATGAAACTGATTTACTGTGGAACACTCCTTTAACACATAAAAAAGAACAAAATATACATACGTTCTTTAGTTTTTTGGGATAAATATTATATAAAACAAAATTCAATGACCCAGGATGTTGGATTTCATTCATCCATGTTGTAGCTATGGGTCTTCTGAATCCAAAACCAAAGGCAAAGTATGACCTTTCCAAAGGCCAAAAAGTCAACATTGTGCCAGGCAGACTTAAGCCCCCCCAGATCCTGGAGGGTTTCAAACTGAAACAAGGAATGTGGTGTTTATTTGTATGAAATATATTATGAAAATTGGCTAGCTATTTCGCCAAGCAAATTCCGATAAATAGGTTGCAGCAGTTTGTTTTTCGACTACACTTGCAAAATCCACGTTGTCAAACCTCATGTCATCTACTTGTTACCTAAAGGCATAGGAAGTGTTTAGTGTGTACTCGGTTTGTTTCTTTGTTTTGGGCTTCACAGTCGCCCAGTAATTCGGACCATATTTGGTCTAGGTTTCTTGTTTTAAACCATACGTATTAAAACTCAAGTCAGAACGACTCCCTGCACTTCTCTTAATCATCACAAGTTGTGACAGAATGCCAAGCATTAAAAAAGGAGTACCGCGAGAGTGGAACAATGCTTCGTTAGCATCTACAAGTCGTGACCAACTGTTTGACACTGAGGAGGGACCGGGATCTAGGGGAGAGAGGTCCTCTCTCTCCCTCTGAGGATTATTTTTTGCGTGGGTGCCGGCTGCTCTGATGTGTCCTCTGTTGGAGTCAGAGGAGAGCAGTCAGTGGAGCAGTACCATCAGGTGTCTATGTGGGATGTTGACCTTTTGGCATGGAAGGAGATGGGAGGTGTTATTGGGATGAAGAGGAGGAGGACTGGGATTTCCCTAGCCCTAAGGTTCAGGGTGTTAGCTCGCTAGACAGGGCTCCCCGTCTTGGTGTGAGGGTTCCCCCCAGTTCTTCTATCACCCTAGCTCTTCTATCTCCCAAACTACCTCTAGCTGCTCCAGCTCTCCCATTAGGCCTCCTAATTCCCCTAGCTTTCACGCTAGTTTCCCCTGCTTTCAGGCTAGGTCCACTAGCTATCTTGCGTCCTCCTATAGCTCCCAGGCTAGTTCCACTAGTTCCCAGGCCAGCTAGAGTAGCTCTCAGGCTACCTATGTTAGCTCACAAGCTTTCCCTACTACTAGCTTTCAGGCTAGCTCAGTTACCTTCCCTAGCTCTCCTAGCTTTCAGGCTAAGTCCCATAGCTTCCAGGCTAACAATTCTCCTAGCTTAAAGGCTAGCATGTCTCCCAGCTTTCAGGCTGACTCCCCTAATACTCAGGTCCAGGGTGTTAGCTCCCAGGTCGGAGCTCCCCGTTTTAGTATTAGCAACCCAAGCTCCCCCAGTGTCCACGTTAGCTCCTAGGCTAGCATTACTCCTAGCTTTCAGGCTAGCAATTCCCCTAGCTCCCAGGCTAGCTTTCCACTTAGTTCCCAGGCTAGCATATCTGCTAGCTACCTTAGCCCTGCGGTCCAGGGTGTAAGTCCCCATTCTAGGGCTCCCCGTCATAGTGTTAGGGCCCCCCTTCCCAAGATGGCCGCTGACCCAAGTTATGAGAGCGAGGATGAGAAGAGGCCTGCCCTCATAAGTGGGTCCGCACCCTCTGCTCTGGAGTTAGCGGCCAGCTTACCGCCGCCACAGCCTTCAGCGGCCTGGTCAACGCCACAGCCGGTCCTCCAGGCCGAGGCACCGGCTCCGCCAACACCTGAGTCCCCCATAGCCATGGACCTGGACGTCCTCATCCTCCCTCTGCCGCCTGGGTTTGGTGATGACGCAGCTTGGGAGGAGTCCACCTTCACCGACGCTGAATGTCACAGTCACCCTGACCGTGTCCGGGCTTCCAGCCACCCTGCCCGTGTCAGGGCTTTCAGCCACCCTGCCTGTGTCAGGGCTTCCAGCCACCCTGCCACCGGGGCCAACTGTTTTGCCGGTCCTCGGGCCCTTTGAACTGCCTGTCCCCGGGCCCTTTGAACTGCCTGTCCCCGGGCCCTTTGAACTGTCTGTTACGCCTGACCTCGGGCTCACTGTTCCACCTGACCCTGGGCTCCCTGACCTGCCTATACCAGGGGCCTCACTCCCCTATTCCCTGCATGGCCTCCTGAGGCTGCCCGCAGACCCTCCTCCTGGGTGACTACTTTGGTGGGGGGCATTGCCTGTTGTTGGGTGGGGTTTCGCCCTCCCTCCCTCCCCTTTTCGTTTTGACCTCCTCGGTGCTGGAGGTCTTTGGGGGGGATTCTGTAAAGTCCAGTTAGTGTGGCTGGCGTAATGAACTGAGATATGGACTCCATATATATGTTGGTAATTTCTTGTGTTTATTGTTCTCTTTCAGTGTCCCTTCCATGCTTTGCATGTTGTTTTAGTTATTCCTTAAATATGTGTAATATCCCTTTAGTTATGTTGATCCTATGTTTGGTTGTGTATATTGTTGGTTATGTCCTAGGCTGTGTCAGATTTGTGTATAGTTGTCTAGCCAAGCAACCACCTTTTGAAGAACATATAGGTTACTTTACCTTTAGGATTAGGTCCATATCTCAGGAGTAAATACTACAGTGATTCTTCTCACACCTGTTGTCGCTTTGCAATTAGGTGGTTAACCTATATTAGTCCTGTTCTTCAGAAGGTGATTGCTTGGCATTAAGGGTTGATACCTTACCCTGTTACCGATGGTTCTCCACAAATGGTAATGTACGTTCGTTGTTGCACTCTCTGCCTTATATATTGTATAGTCTTTGCTTGAGTTTCGCCCTGTAACTGTCAGGCTAACGATGTCAAACCTCATGTCATCTACTTGTTACCTAAAGGCATAGGAAGTGTTTAGTTTGTACTCTGTTTGTTTCTTTGTTTTGGGCTTCACAGTCGCCCAGTATTTCGGACCATATTTGGTCTAGGTTTCTTGTTTGAAAGCATACGTATTAAAACTCAAGTCAGAACGACTCCCTGCACTGGTCTCCATTCTCTTAATCATCACAAGTTGTGACATTTCTCCTATCAAACTATAAAGCTATGTCAATGCTCATCAGAGTCTGTCTCCAAAAGAAATGTTATAATATAATTCTGAATAGGTTCTATAATTTACCTTTCAAATTAAGAAAACTATTGTCCATATCATTTATCTTTCTCGTTATTATACTTTTACTGACATGGCCCTTTTGAAGAAACTCTCCAAACACATTTTCCACCCTCATTATGTACCTGTTTGATTAGTGGTGTGATGCTCTGCATGCTATCCCTCACTCTGTGATCTGGAGCCTTGTGGTAGGTCCTCACTTTGAAAATAATTATTAGAATCAGAATTAAGTACGTATACTACGTACACTTTTCACTGCTAAAAGACAACTGAACAATTTAATGCAGCCAGTTGACTTTTCATAGACTGGCTTCACTCAACGATTTTGGTAGACTTTTGTTATGATTTGGTGACATAAATAATACTTGTTTGTATATCTATATATATATTGTATAAAGCACAATTAAAACATGTTATCAAGAGCCTTACCAACCTTATTTCAATACAGCTGGTAAAAGTATTTAACTTTTTCCCCAGGTTCTCAAATGCTCTGTGAACTGGAATGTTTGTGGTTAGCCCATTGGGGGTAGCTGCTACATAGGCTATTACTTAACTTTGGTTCATGTAACGTAGCATGATTATATGTCAATATAAGGCAAGGTAGCGCGACGTGGTGCAAACGTTACAAGTTGAAGCTGCGCTTTATTCGAAACAAGTGGATATATATTTTTTAACTATTCGCAGGGCATTTGTCATTATCTCCATAACTTCAAAAAGTCACGTGAAAACGGAAGGGTTCTCCCTCTCCCCCCCTAGCAGTGCACCCGCCCGCGTGAGAATACAAACAATGTAATGTGACTGGGGGCAGGGGGCAATGCTGACGGTATGGTGGCAAAAAAATAAACACAGAACTTCATGATATTGCGATTTCATTTTATTTAATTACTAATGATGGGCTTATCATATGGATGCAGCCACAAAAAAGTTTATTTAGGCTCTTTCTTCATAGGGGCTGGTCAGCCAATCAGGGCAAACGGGCAACAATAGCCCATACCTGTGCACGTCCCTGACCCCTTGGCAAAAGTTCATCCTGTTTACATTATAATGCTGATACATTCAGCTAGGAGTTCTTCTGTAAAATAGCTGACCCCCTATGAGGATGAGTCATGCTTATAAAACAGGGTAAGGTACAGGTTTGTTAACTAACTAAGAATTAGCCACACCCCACAAATGTACAAAACTCTCATCATATAAACCATTTAAATGTGCTGCTTACACACTATTTCATATGTACAATTGAACTCATGGTTCTAACATTTGTTATATACTTATAAAACACTACTACACCACTCAAAAGCATGCAATGTTCAGCTCCTAACCATATCAGTAGACAACTAAATACAAAGAAAGGACTGGAGACAATGGTTACAACTAAGCAAGCATACTGTGTACTTTATTTGCATGTAGCACCAGCCAAAGAGACACAAGTGAGTTTTATAGAAATGTAAAATCAGACTGCAGATGTGCAAACGTGTACCAGAGGGAACCATGGTGTACAGTATTGTGTCATCCGCATGAAAATGAAAATGAGCTTTTTTGGACAATATGCACCTGTAATGGTAACTTTACAGTTGTATTCTAATTTAAGGCTTAAAGCTCAGAATTTAAATTCTTTATGCATGGAGATACAATTTAACAGAGAATTATTTATTTAAACACCTCCATCTTTAGTCACTCTTCCTTCTCTAAAATACATTAAACTTCTAGAACAATACTGCATCAGCATCTTTTCAGCCAATGCAGAGAGCCATGCAAGTCAATCTGCCTTGTCAACAACTCACTCCTCTTCTGTCTTATCATCTCTCCCTTTAAATAAATACTTCTCAGTTGTGACCTTGCAAGTGTGACTTTTTCTCCTCAACATTCTATTAATCTTGTTGTTTCTTTCCTCCTGTGCCAGCATGGGCCTCACCCATAGATCTGTAGCTAGATCTGCCTGGTCCCATTTACAAGAAATTGGTAAAGAAATAAATAAGATAGACTGCTAAACTCACTTGATGTGTGCAATTACTATAGGATGTCTAGATGTTCTATATCTGAAAATGAAATGTGAAAGTAACTGTTGCATTGTTTGGTGCTTGTAATGTTTGCTGTAGGTTGTCTTTCTACTAAAGGCTGCAGTATATAAAGCTAAGTCTGAATCTAAGTGTAGAAATGAACTGATAACAATAAGATAAAATCTGTAATTTCCATTTATTCTGACAGACACACAATGGCCTTTGTTCACTAAGTACATTTTTCACATTTTGAGATTTGTCCTTGCTTTTGTCCTTGCAAAGTAAGCAAAGTTGATGTAACACATTGTGTTTTCACTATAAGCCGTAATGATTTACCTAGATTACATACCGGATACATGGCAGAACATACATAACAGAATCAGTAAACTTCTATAAATTCCTGACAATGTTCAAACAGGTCACAAACATTTAGTATTATAGTTACATCATGTCATTTTGCATTTTTTATAGGTCATCCAACTCAATGCTGCAGAAACTGTTTTGTGCCTCGTTACTCCTTGATTAATGATGTATTAATTTTTCAGGGTGGATTCTGGGAGATGTTTATTTTAGTTTTAATTAAAGACAGGAACAGTGCTAGGACAACACAAGGGCCATGTTCAGTCTCTCTCCCTCCAAACAACCCATCTTTCCTCTGAGATTTGGAGCAGCGCTAAACGAGTGAACGACAGGAAACATTCCATTTCCATTAACAAAGTGTAGTGAGTTGTGGTTCGAGCCTGACTATGGGCTCTCTGACTTTCCCTTGGACCTCCTGCATGAGGCAGCGCAAATTGCCCTTACGAAATAAACTATACTTCAAGTTTATTTTGTAAGTATACATATATATACATATACACTACACAGGTTACTTTAGAGTATTCAAAAGTATACTTATAGTTTATTGTAAGTATACTTTTGAATACTTTAAACCAACCTGGGTAGTGCCCTTTTAGTTTATGAAGTAGACTTTTCTAAATGTTCCATACACACAATACATACAATAATTTATTAACATTTCCATTACCGTAATTTCCAATTTATAGTTATTAGTATAGTATAAGAGTATTTGGCTTCAAAATGTTTTGGTAGTATAGCATACTGCTGACGCTTTTGGTTTGTGTTTTTGCATTTTCCATACTGTCCCAAATGTTTCGGGATTGCACATACACATCTGCACAGTCAGTTATTCCTTGTATGTTATTTTTACAATATCATTTGCACATTTATGCTCAAGTGTTACCTATGACATTTTGCATACCAACTGATCTACCTCTGATTTAGAACTCATTTGCACAAACTGTACTTCCTATCTCTTCCTTCTCTGTGTATCTGCATTCTGAATCTTAATTCTATTTTTTTGTGTATGTCATGTGTAATTTTGTATAATGTTGCACCATTGCGCTTGATCAGGGCTCCTTTGCAAATTATAATCTGTTCTCAACCCCCCGATAAATTAAGAATAAAGGATAAAATAGATAAAATAAAAGGAATATAATGAATTTGCTCCCATCTAGTGTACATTAGCTGAATTACAGCAACTATTCCTCACTGCTACTTTGAAGTCACCGGTTTACAAAAGCTGTCCAAACAATGTTTTATGGATATAAAAATTGTTTTAGATGGCACAATGATTCCCTACAGTATTTTGTGGTTGCTTTCTTGGATATTGGTTGATCTCTGAAGAATTTTTACCAACTTGGAAATTACCATGAGATTTTGCTTGCTGCCATATTATGGAAGAATTAATTGGACTTTAATATTTGTAACCCACAGAAGACAATCTACAAATGTGGACAATGATGCGCAAATATTTCACTATCTGCAAATGTGTATTTTTACATTTGTGATGTGTAAATCATATCCACAAAGATACAGGGTGATGTGTACAACACAAAACTTTTTTTACACATTTGCAGATAACTTCCTGTGAATTTTTGGGTAATGTTACATTTGTAAGTTCCTTTTTACACATTTGTGGAATTTTGTCCAATGTGTACTGCGGAGATCTGTAAATAAACATATACACAAATATCTCACGATTTGCAAATACACTCAATGTAAGTTTGTACAGATATCTGTACAAATATCTTTTTATTTCACATACAAATTGTGATTTATGCATTTGTGGATTTATTTCTACACACAAAACTGTTTTTACACATTTGCAAATTACTTCCTGTGAATTCGTTGGTCACGTTACATTTGTAAGTTCCTTTTTACACATTTGTGGAATTTTGTCCAATGTGTACTGCAGAGATCTGTAAATAAACATATACACAAATATCGCACAACCTAAAACATGTATTTTTACATTTGTGTTGTGTAAAATCATATTCACAAAAATAATGTGTGATTTGTAAATACACATAATTTAATCTGTACAAATATCTTTTTATTTCACATACAAAGTGTGATTTACGCTTTTGTGGACCCATTTCTACACACAAAACTGTTTTTACGCATTTGCGTATTGCTTCCGGGCAATTTGCAGGTCACGTGACATTTACAACTCCCTTTTTACACATGTGGATTTTTGTCCACTCTGTCCCGCTGCGATCTGCAAAAAACAGATTTGTAAGGCGTACGTGTGAGAGCAGTTAATTAGCCACACCAGCAGGTGGCAGTGCAAGCACACACAGTCTATGACACACACACAGAACCTGAAAGAGCATCATGAGTGTCATAAGATATCTATTAGACAGTGGGTCAAAGCCGTTTTTCATGTTGTTCATCGAGCTCCATCGATAGAGTATACGATTGTTTTATGTACGATATTAAGTAATTATATGTAGTCAAAAAACAATTGTTGGCAACTCTGGTTTGATCATATATTTTCACAAACGTATATTTTGATTGTCATTCTGCTTAGGCAAATTGCGGAACAGCTCTAGTAGCTGAACCAATCTCGCGGGACAGCTTTAGTAGCTGAACCAATCAGATTGTAGTTTAAATGTCATCAAAAATACTAACCAATCGCAGAAGGCCAGACAAGGACCCCGAAATGGGCGGGAGTGACATAGCGGTAATGTTATATTGTAAGGCCTATATTTATATACCGGTATCTAACATAAATATTATGACACTTTATCTTGGATATGGAGTGTTGTATGCATATTACTAGCTGTACATCAACAAACATCATACCCTTTTCAGTAACAAGTTGGATCAAGTTTGTACGAAGTTCTATTAGAGTGGGTGAATTTAAATACAAAAGAAAGCCGATTTCACAGACAGATTAAGCATAGTCCTGTATTAAACAACCAACTTAAATGGAAATGTAATAGACTTTATTGCAGACACAGGTCCATATATCACATCATACATTATAAATAGTATATATAAAAATTAAAGAAGGATCCACATGACATAAAAATAGCATATTGGCCCATAGGATATATAGGCTATTGTACCAATTGTATATGGACATATATCTATAGCAACTTTTCAGAGGGCTGACTAGGGCTTCAATTATGTGATTCTCTGACTTGTCCAAGCAACACATAAAACCCCACATCAGTTGTCTTAAGAGTGCCTCGCAAGTTGGCACTCTAGTGGAAACAAACAAGTGACTGGCCCTATGCCACCTAGGGACTAGAAGCACCAACCTCATTGCATCATTGTATGCTACCTTGAGCCTCTGCATACTCTTTTTCTTATAATTAGACCACAGTTGGGCAGTATACAGCGGTGTGATATAGGATCTAAGCAGTTAGCGTTTCACAGAGTCAGAATACATAGGGAACTTCCTTATCAGCATATTAGCTTGAGAATAAATTGTACAGCACTGTCGATAGAGGTCTTTGTCATCGGTCCAGTCATCGGATATGACATGACCTAGGTATTTAATTTCCTCACACACAGCTAGAGGATTATCTGACAAATAAAAGGTTGGATTTGTTGACTTCCTGTCCTCAGCGCTTCTAACTATCATTATTTTACTTTTCTTAGCATTGCACTTTAAATCATGATCAAAGCCATACTGAGAGGACACCTTTAGCATCGGCTGCAGCCCAGCACTATATGGACCGAGCAGGGCCAGGTCGTCTCCATAAATAAGATGATTTACAATAGTATTGCCCACAAGACAGCCAGTTTTTAATCTATTTAGCTGATTTGATAAGTCATCCATATAAACATTAAATAAAATAGGAGACAAAATTCCTCCTTTCCGTACTCCATTTCTGACACAGAATGGAGCAGATACAACATTGTCCCATTTAACCTGAAACATTTGATGGGCATACCAAAACGCTAAAATTCTCACTAAGAATTTATGGGCACCTCTTTCTAGCAAAATGTCTATTGATCTTGCATTTTTGGTTTAAAAAAAATAGGGGACGACAGCATTGTCAGTGTTTCAATGACTATAATGTATTTTGTAAAGGCCTCGCAAAATGATTTGATAAATACCAAGCCTGAAACCTAGCATAGGTACATGGCTTATTGCAGTAAGTTAATTTTTTTATCAGTACTGAGACCAGTGGATAAAATGGGTGCACTGTGAACACAGGTTTTGTGTAGCATCAACACAGTATGGCGGTCTGGGGCAGAGGCAATGAGAGATCTAAGGGGGTACAGCATGGGTCGAGGAAGAAAACCCCGTTCATCGACAGCGCTTTGCACATGGACAGACACAGGAAACAATCATTAGGCCACATGAAGAGTCAGCCAGATGTTCCCCCACCAATGGCCCATGGTTGGAAGATAAGAGGGAGACTTCTTTGGGATTGACTGTATGACACTTCCCCCAGCCCCTGTCGGCATCTTGGAGCTTGTGTACTGCTCCTGTAAAAAAAACACAATGTGTCAAAGGGAGATACACATGCAAATTGAATGAGCTCCCATGTACAGACGTGTCTTTGTGTGGACTGTGAGAACTTCCCAAATTAGGTATCAGTGTAGGTATCTTTCTGTTGTTTGATGATAAAATGTATAAGATTTAGGATAAATATTTTAATGTAATGTTATTTAAAGCATCTGTAATTGATGTAATCTTATGTAACTCGCTAATAACGTTACATGTTACCTCTTCCATAACTAGCTATTAGGTGACGTAGCTAGTAGATTCAAACCTATATGATAAATGTTATCTTTTCCACTTTAACCTCTGTCTAGTAATCATCTTTATATCCTAATTTCCGGCACTACAGCCTGATAAAATAACTGCGTTTACGTTAACATGCACTGCTAACATTGCATTTAACTAAAGTTTACATGCTGACACGTTAGGTCTGTATCTCCTCAAAACAAATGTTTTCCTCTCTGGGATCTGTATGTAATTTCTAACAAATGTAGCGTTACCTGTAAATACAAACATAAAACGTTATATTAAACGTAATTTTAAAACTATGATCGAGTTGACATTGCCAACAAACGGATACGTGTTCAGAAAAAAATGATTTAGTTTATGTGAAAAAAGCAGCTACTCTATCGCCGAGGATCGATCATTTCAAAAACTAAAGCAGATAGCAGTGTTCGGCACTCCACCTAGAGGTAGTGCAGTGGCAAAGACTGTGCAGTCGATATCCTCTCAATTCATGGGAGAGAATGTCGCTACCGCCACCTGCTGGTGTGGCTAATTAACTGCTCTCACACGTACGCCTTACAAATCTGTTTTTGCAGATCGCAGCGGACAGAGTGGACAAAAATCCACACGTGTAAAAAGGGAGTTGCAAATGTCACGTGACCTGCAAATTGCCTGGAAGCAATACGCAAATGCGTAAAAACAGTTTTGTGTGTAGAAATGGATCCACAAAAGCGTAAATCACACTTTGTTGTGAAATAAAAATATATTTGTACAGATTAAATTATGTGTATTTACAAATCACACATTTGTATGGCATTCATCATGGTTTACATACTTTAACACATAAAAAACAACAAAATATACATACATTCTTTAGTTTTTTGGGATAAATATTTAATTAAAAAAATTCAATGACCCAGGATGTTGGATTTCATTCATCCATGTTGTAGCTATGGGTCTTCTGAATTCAAAACCAAAGGCAAATTATGACCTTTCCAAAGGCCAAAAAGTCAACATTGTGCCAGGCAGACTTAAGCCCCCCCAGACCCTGGAGGGTTTCAAACTGAAACAAGGAATGTGGTGTTTATTTGTATGAAATATATTATGAAAATTGGCTAGCTATTTTGCCAAACAAATTCCGATAAATAGGTTGCAGCAGTTTGTTTTTAGACTACACTTGCAAAATCCACAATGGGACTGAGCTTGAATAGCTTCGGTGACTTTTTATAGTACAAAATCGCTGTCAATGAGATGCAGTCTTTCGACAGACTCTCCAATCATCAGGCAGAAGCCCGGAGTCCATGCCAGCCCACTTTTCCATTCGCCCACAGATATGCTGAGTGTGGGTGGGACATAATCGCAGCATTTATCCAATGACCGTCTAGTTTCGAAGCACTGAAAAAAAACTGTTCAAAGCAGCCCCATTAAAGTCCATGGACGCCAGGCTTCAACAGAGAAATCCACTGTGACACTACAGGAATGTATAAGAAGGAATTCGAGTCAGTCGACCAGCTATATATCGCTGATTCCGAACTAACTCATCTTTGAGATGAAAGTGTTCTATGGCATTTATTGTCAATAAAATGATAACACAATAGTACATATTAGACCATAAATCTTTTGACATTTTAGGGGAAGCCGAGCTTTTCTTGCAGTCTTAAAGAAATCGCACCTGTTACATTGAAGATTTTCATCCCTGGATTTAATATGTTAGTTCCTTACGATGGTTTAATAATCTGAAAATATATATCTATATTTTTTGTCGTAGCTTTTGAAAAAGTTAAATAGTGCAGGTTTAAATAAAGTAAGCTACTAAGGTAGCTATAAGAACCCTTTCTATAGTTGAAGAATTATTATGTAAATGATGATTTATGTTTTCTGAGAAATAGATAGAGGTACCATAAAATACACCATTAGGTTAACTGAAACCACATCCTTACTTACAGCCACATCCTGGAAGCTTTTACTTTAGGTTGCTCTTTGACGCTAAACACACCAGACTATTTGCCAGTATGGATAAGCTTATTAATTGAATACAAACTGTTGTCAGTGCACATGCTCAATTACTGTTTGAATTGTTTCCATTAGTGGTGGAAAATAACATCCCTTTAGAATGAAGAATGATTTAATAGACTTTATTACAGGTTAAAAAAGCTGAGTTGATCGTGCAGAAACAACGGTCTTCCCAACTCAGAGACATGCTTTCGTACAGTTTTTCATATTTGCACATATTGAACACCCATCTTTTCATTTGTTCGTAACTCTGGTGTTCTGGTGGCCCCATACTGCTGTCTCTATCTCTACAGCAACTGTTTTCCTGTTTACATTTCTACAATGCGGATACATTCAGCTAGGAGTTCTTCTGTAAAATAGCTGACCCCCTATGAGGATGAGTCATGCTTATAAAACAGGGTAAGGTACAGGTTTGTTTACTAACTAAGAATTCTCTGCACCCCACCCATTTACAGATTTGTTTAGTAAATACTCATCACCTGAGTCATTCTCATATGTTTGTTTTACATTATTTTACTTGATCTATTCCTTCAAGAGTTTGTTCAATCGTCACATTAAACTCTCATCATATAAACCATTTAAATGTGCTGCTTACAGACTATTTCATGTGTACAATTGAACTCATGGTTCTAACATTTGTTATATACTCATAAAACACTACCACACCACTCAAAAGCATGCAATGTTCAGCTCCTAACCATATCAGTAGACAACTAAATACACAAAAAGGACTGGAGACAATGGTGACAACTAAGCAAGCATACTGTGTACTTTATTTGCATGTAGCACCAGCCAAAGAGACACAAGTGAGTTTTATAGAAATGTAAAATCAGACTGCAGATGTGCAAACGTGTACCAGAGGGAACCATGGTGTACAGTATTGTGTCATCTGCATAAAAATGAAAATTAGCTTTTTTGAACAATATGCACCTGTAATGGTAACATTACAGTTGTTTTCTAATATAAGGTTTAAAGCTCAGAATTTAAATTCTCTATGCACGGAGATACACCTTAATAGAGACTGACAATTATTATTATTTATTTAAACACCTCCATCTTTAGTCACTCTTCCTTCTCTAAAATACGTTATAAACTTCTAGAACAATACTGCATAGGTATCTTTTCAGCCCCTATGCAGAGAGCCATGCAAGTCAATCTGCCTCATCTCCAACTCTCTCTCTGTCCTATCATCTCTCCCTTTAGATAAATACTTCTCAGTTGTGACCTTGCAAGTGTGACTTTTTCTCCTCCACATTCTATGAATCTCGTTGTTTCTTTCCTCCCGTGCCAGCATCGGCCTCACCTCTAGTTCTGTGGCTAGATCTGCCTGGTCTCATTTACAAGAAATTGGTAAAGAAATAAATAAGCTAGACTGCTATACTAACTTGATGTGTGCAATTACTGTAGGATGTCTAGTTGTTCTATATCTGAAAAGTGAAAGTAACTGTTGCATTGGTCTGTGCTTGTGATGTTTGCTGTAGGTTGCCTTTGTACTAAAGGCTACAGTATATAAAGCTAAATCTGAATCTATCTGTAGAAATGAACTGATAAAAATTAGATAAAATCTGTAATTTCCATTTATTCTGACAGACACACAATGGCCTTTGTTCACTAAGTACATTTTTCACATTTTGAGATTTGTCCTTGCTTTTGTCCTTGCAAAGTAAGCAAAGTTGATGTAACACATTGGGTTCCCACTATAAGCCGTAATGATTTACCTAGATTACATACCGGATACATGACAGAACATACATAACAGAATCAGTAAACTTCTATAAATTCATGACAATGTTCAAACAGGTCACAAACATTTAGTATTATAGTTGCATCATGTCATTTAGCATTTTTTATTGGTCATCCAACTCAATGCTGCAGAAACTGTTTTGTGCCTCGTTACTCCTTGATTAATGATGTATTCATTTTTCAGGGTGGATTCTGGGAGATGTTTATTTTAGTTTTAATTAAAGACAGGAACAGTGCAAGGACAACACAAGGACCATGTGTCACGTATCCCCAGGAATATACAGAGAGACAGGCGCGAACGTTGCAATAATCCAAAATAATTTATTTAAAGTACTCAAAACAAAACTGCCACAAGGGGCAAACACGGAACACTGGAGAATCTAACGAAGTGACACGTAACAGGAACACGCGACATGGAACATTGACCGACAAGAGACAGGACCAAACACTCAACCTAAATACAACTACTAACAAGAGACAATGGGCAACACCTGGGCAAGGAAATTAACTAGGGATAACAGACAGAGATCCATTGGGTAACAGAAACATGTGACAAGACATGGGAGGTACCAACAATGACATCACAAACTCAAATCAATATAACATGCAATATACAACAGAGGCACAAGAGGGAGGCAAACCTGAACACTAACATGGGACATACACACAGGGCAGTACACCTAAGGACACATGAGGTAAAAACTAAAGAACTAAACCACCGTATAACACTGAATAAACAACAAATGCAACTATTACAAATAAGACGAAAGGGGTACTAAACACAGCCCATCAGAGCTGGGTGTGACACCATGTTCAGTCTCTCTCCCTCCAAATAACCCATCTTCTCTCTGAGATTTTGAGCAGCGCTAAACGAGTGAACAACAGGAAACATTTGATTTCCGTTAGTGTAGTGAGTTGTGGTTCAAGCCTAAATTGGTTACACATTGATCTCCCAAAATGTCCAAATATGCTCAAGTGGTTAACATATGGTGAGTATGCAGGCCCTAGATGAACTAGTACTTTTTCAGATTCGAGGATGGTTTACTGGGAAAGTTATTGTCATGTGGAATCTCTGTGCATTCAAATTGTCAATAATAAACAAAGACTGGTGTAGTTGTTGTTAGCGTATGTCTGTGCATACCAAAACCCCACACTCACAATTGCGCACTCTTGTAAACATCAACAAACTGCTTACCTACACAAAGACACATATGCTGTCAACCTGTTAATTTGTGAATCTGCATGCCATTTCCATGGACGCTTCAAACATGACATTTGTGCCATTGTATTATATTAACCAAAACTGCACATCACTGTACAGTAGTTGTCATTCCCAAGAAGCAATTGTGTAAGGATCACACTTTTTAATTAGCTTATTTATATGCCACACATTTTAGGTGGATGGACTATTTTGAAAACAATATTTTAGAGAACTAATTATGGAATATTATGGAACATTTCTGGTATATTAAATTTAAGCTAATTAAAAATAGGACAAACATATTGCATTCATGTTTTTCTTTTGTAGTTTCCAACATTATTCTATCCTTAATGTGGTTGTCATCTACACAAATGGACAGTGAATAATATTTAGGAATAATTCAGCTACTGATTATTTGGGGTGCACTACAGCGATTGTTAGCGTCGCATCTCCATTCACACTGTGGAATCAGTTTTTCAGTCATTTTGCAAATGCATTAATTCTCCAGCCCACTAGATGGCAGACGCAAAACGCGATGAAGAAGACCCCTTTTATTAAAGAATCCCAGAACTGTTCGATAAGAAACGGTAAAAAATAACCAAATGAGATATGATTTCCAATTTGTCGTACGATAAAAAAACTACTTCAGGGTCTGCATCGCGGTAGGTGAAGTGCGCTTGATGATAACGCTGCACTTTTTTGGAAATGGGTAAGTTAATACCATGTTTTTAAAATGTAGTGTCAGTCAGCTGTAGCAATATTTGTTTGCTAACGTTATATATACTGAAATTGTATTCCATCATAAAAACTATTTTTACAACAAACAATGAGGAATTGTTTGCCTGGTGTTATAATCTAGCTCCCGTAGTAGGAGGACCGGACGCCCCACTGCTCAAGAGGTCAGCAAAAGAGGTAAGGGGTCATGGGTGTGAGCAAGGACACAGACAAAATTTCAGGATGCAGAGTTGACAAACTCTGAGTTGATTTCACAACTGTGTATAAATGTGTATATACAGTGTGTACAAATAAGGTCTGTTAAGACAGATAGATCAAATACACCATGGTGGCAGAGCAGAAATGTTGGAGCAGTAACAATGGAGCATGACTGAAAATTCTCTAGTTCAGGTAAAACAAACCGATTACAAATATTCAAAATATAGAATACATCTTTGTTTAAAATAGAATACATCTTTGTTTAAAATTGATTATTAGCTAAATGTATATAAGCTCTTAGTGATAATTTTTATCCAAAGCATTTAAAAAGTAATTGTCACAAATTATTACTTGCAATCTGAGACTACAGAGAGTGCAGACAGGAGGGCAGTATAGCAAGGTAGATGATTTTTCAGTATATGCAATACATTAAATCATAACATGTTAATCTTTCAAATGAGCTAACAATATCAATTTATGTAGCTTTGTTGACAACAAATCATTGTGGTCCATTGCTTGTATTTAAAGAAGTCAGTTCTGGTTTTACTTCAGCTGAGCTCTGGAATTGTGCACAAAGAAGTGAGACACATGAAACTGTTTACATTTTTGCCACTTTCCTGTTTTCCATTAAGCTCTGCAGAGACTTGACAAGCTGCAGTAGAAGTGGCCCATCATGGACACGGAAGATCAAGACGCCAACCACCTGCTTCATAATATAGATGTACCTAGGGTTAGATGGAAAACTTACAGAACTGCGGCTTGTGGGAGCAGGAATGAGTATTTCTGATTTAGCAGATGCTCTTATTCAGAGCGACTTAGTGAATACAGGGGCATCCCCTGGAGCAACTTAGGGTAAAGTGCCTTGTTCAAGGACACAATTGGCAGTCAGTAATTGAACCAGCAACTATTGTGGTTTAATTGTAATGATACACGATTTATGTCAACCTTCGTCTTGCTTCAGTTTTGCAGTGTATTCTAGGTCTTAAACCTTTTGAATTGTGGAGAGGTAAACAAAATCATGTTTGAGATGTTGGTACAATGATTGCTTACACTACAAACATTATTCAGGTATTTTAATGTCACAAATTGGACTACAAGCAAATAAATATTTAACTGTTTTCAATTCATTCTAATTAAGTTTGTCCAGTAAGAAATTTATTTTATAAAGCCCTTTTACAACAGCAGTTGTCACAAAGTGCTTCGACAGATACCCAGCCTATAACCCCCAAGAGCAAGCAACAAGAAGTGGCGCACAGTGGCTAAGACCTAGGAAGAAACCTAGAAAGGACAGACTCAAGGGTGTGGCCAGTTCTCTTCTGGCTGTCCCGGGTGGGGGATCTTAAGGTACACAGTATTAAGGTCACATTGTTTATCAGTGTTCGATTAGTGTCAATAAAAGGAGGTAGAATTGAAATTGCCCATGAAATGTTTATATTTGAGGGCAACAAACAATTTTTGTTTTGTTAAATGAATAAAGATAAACCAAAGACTTATAGTAATGTTAGCTGGCTTTGTAATATTGCTATCTAGCCTATGTCATCCTAGATACTAAAGCTAACATCTAGTTTAGTATCTGAGTAAACATTAATGTTCTATGGACAGTTAAGACGTGTTAAACAAAAATATTAAATCAGGCCATATTGTCTCTGACATATCAGGTAAGTTACATGAACAGTTCAGTGTTCATATGTGATAGTAGTTTAGTGTGGTGGAAACAATTACAGTGAATTGCCAGGTAATTTTCACGATCTACTGGACTGATTACTGGTTTAATAAGACTACTTGTCGACACGGCTAGCTAGCCACTATGAACACTAACTATATTCCCTATCAACATTACTGTACATGCAATTTTATTAGTCTATGCATATGGTAAAAACACTTACTAGCTACAGTAAACTAAGAATTATGAACAATTAGATGACCGAAGTTTGCAAAGGAAGCTATGCTTTCTAGGTACGATGAATAACATACTAGACTTACTGTTTTGGTAGAGGATGGGTCCCACACTGAGTTTCTTTCCAAAGTTTCTCTCCAATTGAAGTTATTAATGGTGTAATCTACAACACCGTTTTGCCTGGCATGATATTGCGAACGCATTTAAATAGCCTCGGTGGGTAAAGATGTATGATTTTCTACACGCTACTACATTTGAACCAAAAGAGTTACGTTCAATGACGTTCTGACGTTCTGCTGTGTTAACCAATTGGGAAGCCGACAGGAATGGGGTCAAGAGTTTGTCGACAAAATATGTTTTGCAAGCAAAGATTTTTGTTTTGCAAGCAAAGGTTTTGGTTTTGCAAGCAAAGGTTTTCTACTTTTTTATATATATATATATATATATATATATATATATATATATATTATATAATATGTGATTAAAACATGTGTTTTGCTTTTTAAAACAAAAATTGTTTGCAAAGCAAAAAGTTTTGATTGTGATATAAAGACACAAATGTAGCTCCATATTTTGCAAGCAAAGGTTTTTGTTTTGCAAGCAAAGGTTTTTGTTTTGCAAGCAAAGGTTTTTGTTTTGCAAGCAAAGGTTTTGGTTTTGCAAGCAAAGGGTTTTTTTTCGAGCAAGTTTTTGTTTTGCAAGCAAAAGTTTTCTACTTTTTTATATATATAATATGTGATTAAAAATCTGTTTTGCTTTCGAAAAAAATAGTTTTGTTTGCAAAGCAAAAAGTTTTGATTGCGATATAAAGACACAAATGTAGCTCCATACAAGTAGTGTCAAACCCTACCGAGAGCATTACAGAAGCGTTGCACTGCGTGGCGGCTTTTATTGACGACATTGCTCATTGCAGACTCTATCCAATTGAATGTATTTTTTATGATTTGCAAATGGTATATATTTTCGTCTATTTTTTCTGGATTGTAATTAGCTTATGAGTGATAATGTTGTATTTGTGAAAAGGTGTTTTGGGGAATAGAAATTCATCAATTATACATTCAGTAATTTATAACTTCATATTTAGGTAGTACAAAGTCCAATTACACAATACACACTTCAATAATTTTCAACATGGAATTCACTTCCTGACAAGCATATGTACCATGTGACAAATAAAGTATCACAGGTCCTTTCCTGTATTGCAAGGCTTATTAACATTTTTATGTCTTTCCATGGTGATGATATACTGAACGGATTTCTTTGCTACTTTAATGTAATTACCGGGGGAGAACTTTGAGACCTATGACACTTACACTGACCTGGGAACGTAACCAAACACATGGCACACGTACATTCAAGACATGCAATGTTTCAAAGTTTGTTACAACAAACAATATCGTTTTAGTACCGACTTTCCACACCCACACCTCTGCAATTGCACTCCATGTCTTGTCATTTGGCAATGGAATCGTCAGGGAGAATATTTAGTCCAATTTTCCTTTGCTAGTACTACCTAAGCCTCTGTAACTGAATATTTCTTGATAGAACCTGCCATGTTGAGAAATTATGTTGTAATCCGTCAAAAACCGAGAGCACTACAACCACAATGCGCAAAGCGTGCGTAACTGAACAAAACAGAGAACTTACTTTGAACAGATACGCGTTTAAATATTTCCTGTTCTGATTGGTGGATTTTAACATGTGACATGTCTATGGAAAGGTCTTTCTCACCAGAATAGAGTGAAAAACACCTTAGGACGATGTGTTACTTCATTTTTTCAGTAGATGGGGAGAGAGACCTTTGTTGTGCTTTGAGCGTCGACAGGCAGTCAAGTTCAAACCAGTGTGACTATGTATTATGCACAATGTATAGAAGCCTAAAATAATCCAGAATGTCTATAAGGCATTGAAATAACTTTCCAAGTGGAATTAGTTGACCAGAAACCACGTTTTACAATAAAACATCATACAATATAGGGAAAAGTTGTTGTATTGATTTCAAAATGTGAAATAGTTTTTGCTGATATATTGCTGGACTGTTTCGTGCCTGTTAGGACTACAACAAAAAGCTTGGCATCTTTGTGAAGGGTTGAATAGTGGCTTTCGACTGCTGTATTGGTTTCGTAGCTATGTTGAGAAATGTTTGTTTATTGATCACATATATGTTGCATCAGCAGTGGGGAGCCGCTTCTGGGATGCTTTTGAAACATTCCGCGGCGCGTTTGGTGGAATCAAAAGCATTGACTAGAGTGGCCGCGATCAGCTCCGGCGGTCGCTTCGGACCCGTAATACACCGCAGACGTCTCTGGTGGAATTCCTGCAACCACCTTCTTCAAATCCCACCACAGATTTTCGATAGATTCAAGTCAGGTGACTATGATGGCCACCGTAGAATTTTCCAGGACATCTACAACCAAGCCTTGGTGGAATTTGAGGTATGCTTGGGATCATTGTCTTGTTGGAAGTTCCAATGATGCATAAGCTTCAGCTTCCTCACAGATGGCATGTAGTTTTCTCCTAGGATTTCCTGATACTTCAATGGTGTAATCAAACTATTCATGATGCAGTCTAGAGACTGACTGCAACACTTTTACAACCAGTGGCCAAATCGAACAGGCAATTCACCCAAAGTATACTCCTGTCAGCTGGACATAATAAACAAAGAGATTATTATAGTTTATGCACTCTAATATAACTGTAACCAAGTTAAAATAATTAACAGATTCCTAACAGCCAAGCTCAATATTTACATTAGAATTGTCTTTAAAAAGGGTTTAAAAGGGAAAGAGGGCTTGAGATATAGGTAAATAACAGAAAATTGTCAAACTGCAATTCCAAGTGTTGGCACTACCTATTTAAAGGGAATTAATTGTAAATAGATTGTTTTTTGTGTGTGCGCGGGTGCATGCTAATGTTTTAACAATTAAAACATCTTGCCATCTTGCCTTCCACATAAAATGTACCATAAGATGCTAAGCAGCCTCAGAGCATCACTGAGTAGGGTGGGCCATACTCTATATTTTTGGTAAATCAATTGAGAGGGGTGTTCAAATAATGTATTTTGGTATGTAGAACACATATCTGAATAGTCTTTTACATTTCTAATATCTCTAAACTACAAAATCAATTTAGAGTTAAATATTGTTATATTTTGTAGTTTTTTTTGCTATTATTCCAGAATGAACTACATTTTTTTTGTAATGAGTAAACGTAATAATATGGTTGCTTGAGGAGGTTTATAAAGTGAGCACTACATTTTTTATTGATTTTGCCCTTTACATTTTGAAAATCTAACCTATGGTTTAAAGATAGTAGCATATTCTAATGGGAAATGAGGATCCAGGAAATGTTTTGATATTTCACTTTGTGAAAAACAATTTTGTGGTGTCTATTCATTTTGTCCAGACACAATATGGCATCATCTTCAAAGTAACCAAAAGATAAGCCCCAATTCAGTCAGAAATTAGCAACAGCTATAATAAAATATTTTGTGCAGTCCGCCCAAAAATTTTGTGCAGTCTTGTTCTTAAAGAGAAGGGTGGGACTGAGTGAGAACACTGCCCTGTTCTTGGAGTTCAGTTCAAGTGTCATGTCACAATAATAATAGTAATAATAATAATATTTCTGAGTGAGCTTTAGTTTGAAATATCATTTATTGTTTTACGTATATATATATATATATATATATATATCAATTTCAGGGCCGGGCCAGTCCAATTTCATGCCAGGGCATCAGCTTTTTTTGGGTTTGGGCTGAGAAGGACAACTCGAACACATACAAGGAAATGAGGGTGAATCCAAAAGCAGATGAACACCACGTGAGTGATAACAATAATATTTATTGAATGTGTTTGGTCAGGATAATGGTAAGCAGTTCCGGATAACAGGAGGTAGTGACGGAACCAGTAGAGCTGAGACCAGGTGAGTGGGGACACGGTGTGGAATCCTGGTGAGTGAAGTGGTATGTGGTATTCCAGAAGAGAGGAAACCCGGTAAGTAATATCCGAGGGGACAGAAGACGGGAGGTCCGGATGGCTTGAGGGGAACCAGGTGAGTGATGACCATCTCAACAGCACAGATGCATTCTAGAAATGGAAGCACGTAGAACAAGGGTGAGATAAAAACAACTCAGAATAGTAAGGGCACAGTACTCAGACTGGCAGTAATAAATATTCTAACAAATAAAGCACAGTGCTCAGACTGGCTGTCAAGAGAAATCGCAAAGACTAGAACACACTTGATAGTACAATAATCCAGCAGGGACCGACTGCCAATACCTACATAATAAAGGGAAGGTGGCAATCAGCCACAGGTGTTGCAGAGGAAACAGGTGCTTGGGATGAGTGTTGATGGGCTTGGTGCTCTGGGACTAGTGCCTTCAGGAGTACAGGGGAAAACAAGACCTGGTGCTCGGGAACAGGAGGACAAAACAAACACAGAAACAGACCAAACGCACACACAAATGAACCAGGAACAGGGAAAAAGGGAAACAGGCTCAGGAGGGCGGGTTCATGACACACACCCCTTATTACCGAAATAGTCAGTTTAATATCTTAAACATGCAGGAATCATAAGCTACAATGTGGTTCATGAAATGTATGACACAATCCACATTTGCTTGACAGAAGGTGCAGATGGCTCAGTGGGTAGGGAGTCAGACTTGTAGTCAGAAGGTTGCCAGTTCGATTCCCGACTGAGCCAAATGTCGTTGTGTCCTTGGGCAAGACACTTTACCCTAATTGCTCCCAGGTCGTTGCTGTAAATAAGAAATTGTTCTTAGTCAACTTACCTGGATAAATAAAGGTTAAATTAAAAAAAAAATTAAAGGTGGCATGTAGTGTAACATGATGAGTGCATGATTTATTTGTCACACACTATGGTTACTTGTTTGACCATATATATCATAATTAATGCTGTTTGATTCATGTAACCTACTGTACTATTCTTCTTGCAGGCTTTTATGTCAATCTGGGTGCCATCTAGAGTATTCATCAGACTGTAAGGAAGTTTAGGAAGGCATATATGTAATTTAAACAAACTCATGACTCCAACCTTTTGGACAGTATGTGCAATAGTGTATGGAAAGTATACATCCATACACTCGTACTAGATGAGATATGATCCTACTGAACAGTTCCACATCTTTAATCCAATGAGTTTTTTACTAAATTGTCTCTAAAATACTTTTAATAAATTTTTTTACGTCAAAATGAAGTCTGCTGAGCCACTATGTTTGTTAAAGCGTTTACATAAATACAAACGCTTGGAGCTGACATAAATACAATGATGGAATGAATATTTATATGGTGAACTGACAAGTTCTTTGTGAATGGTGACTTCTGCATGCGCTATGTTTAAATTGCGTAGGGTACGAGGAACGATCGTCCCCATCCATCAATGCATCTTAACATGGTACTGCGTTGTTGAACTTAAAACTAGTAGGCAGAGTCAAACATGGTTTCTAAAAATCTTTTTTGATTCATCCCAATAATGATGGCATGGGTGGGAGAATATCATGCTACAATTAATTAAACTATGAATGTTGTATTCATTGCCAGTTCGTGGATAATTAAACACTTTAGTATTTGTAGTAGTGGAGTGAAGGTGACTCTTGTTATCTGCCCTCTTCTCTGTTAACCTTGCCCACCTTCTCACTCAGATGAAGGCTGATTTTCAAAGGTGGGGTAATTAACCTCTGTGACATATAGGAAAAATGAATGCTGTTAAAGTAGTTTGTAATCTCTCTTATTTTTTTGGTGTGCTCTCATATGAATATCACCATTCTGGTAATTCCATTAGTGTTCTGTAAGGAAAATCCACAATCTTTGCTGCAGTTAGCATCTCTAACGTCCTACTTTTCATGAAGTAAAACTAAAAACATATCATGTTCACTTCTTGCCCCCTGTTTGATTCGTTTTTAGAAAAAACACCATAGAGATGGCTAGAAGTTCTTACATTTGAGATTTGCTCTGTTAGGCTGTGATAAACACTCTTTCTTTTCAGCAGAATGTCCTCTATCAGATTCTGTTAACTGTTAGTTTCTAGCATGTAGGAATCGGGAGTTATTAGTAGAAAGATCAGAGTTGATGCTCTGGAGCATCGATTGACTTTGAATGGTAACGCAATGTGATTGGGTGGGCCTAAATGCCAAGTGAGTGGGCCTGGACACACCTAGGCCCACCGACAGATCTGTGGTTGATTGTTTCCTTCTGAATACTGTCCCAACCCAGTTTCTGGAGACTTACCATCCTGTAGGTTTTCTTCAACACTAATTTAGCACAGCTGAATCTAACACCTGATTCTAATAATTAGCTAAATGAAAGATACATAAGTCTCACCAAGCTGCAGCTGAGGTCCACCAGGCCACACTGAGCATGTCTGCTATGGAGGGCAAGACCTACGCGTGTGGACCAGGAGGGGAACACGATGAACAATTATACATTGAATAATGTATACTCAATATCGAATATGTAATATAACGGGCATCCTTTCTTGATGTTTGACATTCCATCGCAAATATCCTATTTAGTTATTCTGTATTTAAAAATGGAAAGTGAAAGTAACTGGTGCAGCGACAGGCAAAATACACTGTGGTTTTATTTTACATCATAGACACCAGAGTAAAGAAAGAGGGAACTATACCGACAAGGTTAGTCTTTTGTCATTGTCATTTATAATGTCGATAGAATGGTAGAGGACCTACTAAATGCTGTTTGCACACCGTCTTTGATATTTGAATCATGTGAAGTTTTGGCAAAAGTGCCATTTGTAGAATTTGAACCATAACAATGGAACAACTGTCTCTATCAAGCTTACAAATGCTGTAAAAATGATATTCTTTGTTATTTTTAAAATCTGAAGAAAACAAATATCTAACAATACAGTATTTATAAGATCTCTGTTTGTATAATTTGAGTTGTAACAAAGGAAATATTTTCAATTTCAAGTGACAAGTTTACAACTTCTGTATATGTCAGAAGTTCTCACAAATTACGTTCTCAGGAAACTATTTTGAAAACGTTAATTACGTTATATGCATATTTGGGGTGTTTTTACGTTTCAGCTGCACTTTTTGTTATTAGGCTCTATTTGTCCTTCTAGACGTTGCACCTGCACGTTTCAATTCACCGGTTCATGCGACAAACAAAATTATATTCTAATGTTTAAGGTTAGCCATGTGGTTAGTGAGGTTAAGGTTAGGATTAAAGTTAGGGTTAACATTACAAAAAATATCACACACAACACGTCTGCATCACGCTGGAATGGAGAACAAAACACACACAATGCTTTCATCTGGATTTGAACTTGCAAACTCTGGGATGAAAGTCACAGATTTATACGCCTATTTACATGGGCGTCAGTTTGGTTTGAAATGTGCTGGGGACAAACACGTTGTCTGAATTGCTGGGTACAGTTTTTTAGACCGGGGGGGATAGCGGTAGTGTCTCTCATTGACAGAGGCTGTACAGGTTAGACCAACAGTCTAAATTATGTTGCTAAAAACTTCCAATATGTAACTACTATCAGACCTTACCTCGCGGCCGCGAAACACTAACAGCCAATCCGACTCTCCCGATTGCCACCGCGTCCCCACGTCCCCACCGTCCTTACTGCAATCTATGCCTACGGTTATTTACATGCTACATTATGATCTTCTTTATGTTCATATTTTATGTAATTCAGTATTTAAATATAGTTCCATACGAATGTAATTGACCCTCTCATACGTTCATATTTTACATATTTCAGTTTTACAAAAAACTGTTCCCTCAGAATGTAATTAAATGCGGCTGGTTTACAAATGCTGTCAAAACGGTATTTTGTGATTTTGATATATTAATGCTATTGGATTTTGAAATTGACTGACAAGCTCATATGTTGTGAGAGTCAGATGTCCACATACTTCTGGCTTGATAGTTTATGGTGATGTGCCCATGAGCAAGCTATTTTACACATATTGCTGCTGTCAGTTGCTTTGTCGACAAGTTTATTATTATCATACAATTATTAATTTTTCTCCAAATATTGACTTCTCAACTCTTTCCCAGTTAACACATACATTTTGTGTTAACTAATATTAATAACTAATATTTTCTTTGCATTATTTGAGATCTAACAACCACTGCATCTTTTCTATTTTTTACCAGTTGTCATTTGCTGCAAATAAATGCTCTGAATGACATCAATGTTTTTATTTAGAGCTTGCAAAAAATGTTGTCAGTAGTTTATGGAATAAAACAAAAATGTTCATTTTATACAAAAAGTTTTTTCCAGAGCTGTATACGTGTAATGTTTCCATACCCTACGCCATGCTTCGTTACACACAAAACCACATCCTGAAATGTTTTCTGTTTCTCTTTCCTCTCACTGTGTCTGTTTCTACTAGAGGTGGGTTAAAGTAAGGGTACTTCTCTGTGTTCACCTGTTTTGGGAAGTTATCAGTTACAACATAAATAGGGGACTTTAGGAAGCAGCAGAGGGAGGGTCCTGCCCCCATACACATCGATGGAGCTGAAGTCGAGAGAGTTTCAGAGTTCAAGTTCCTTGGTGTGTTCATCAGCGACAACCTCACATGGTCCAGACAGACAATCTCGGTAACAAAAACTGCCCAAAAGCGCCTATACTTCCTGAGGAGACTTAAGAAGTTTGGCATGTCTGTCAGGATTTTAACAAACTTCTACAGGTGCACCATTGAGAGCATCCTCTCAGGCTGCATTACAGCCTGGTACGGCAGCTACTCCGCTGCTGATCGTAAGGCCCTTCAGAGGGTGGTGAAGTCAGCGGAGCGCATCATTGGCTGCTGCCTCCCCTCGGTGCAAGGCATCTACCATAAGCGATGCCTTAGGAAAACAAAAAACATCCTCAAAGACCACAGCCACCCAGGCCGTGAACTTTTCTCACTACTGCCATCTGGTAGACGTTACCGGAGCATCAAGGAACGGACCACCAGACTTAAAAACAGTTTCTTCCCACAGGCCATTCGGCTGCTCAACATGGAACACAGACACTGATTGCAAATCATCTGTTGAGCACTTACACTCTCTGGTCACTTTATGCTCTCTACATCTGATGTAGCAGAATTCAAATGCACCTTTAAAAGCAATTTTCCATGCCAATTCTATAATATTTACTACTTCTACTGTTGTACATTTTCCAGACCACTGCTCAGTACATAGCGTTTTATTATTATTATTATTATTACTATTGTCATTATTATTTTAAAATTCTTATATT